>JADRCD010105469.1:0-12452 GCA_019843815.1 Montemys delectorum | reverse complement strand
TCTCTCTCTCTCTCTCTCTCTCTCTCTCTCTCTCTCTCTCTCTCTCTCTCTCTGCTACTGCTTGTGGACCTGGATCTAGATCTCTCCAGCAAAATGTCTTTCCCTTTTTTCCTGCCATGACAACAATGGCCTAAACCTCTGAAATTGTAAGCAAGCCCCATTTAAATTCTTTTTATGTAAGACTTGCCGTGGTCATGTATGTCTTCTCAGTAATAGAACACTGACCAAGACATTCTTCCAAGCATGTGTTTCTTACCACTTGTCTCATTTTAAATTGTACTCTGTGTAATGGCTACTTTTGGCAGTCAACTTGACACACTTGAGAAGAGAGAACTTCAATTAAAGAGTTACCTCCATTTGATTAATCTGCTGCCTTGCCTATGAGGCATTTTCTTAATTGCTAATTGATGTAGGAGAACCCAGTCTGATCAGAACAGTACCATCCCTAGGTATTTGGGCCTGAGCTGTGTAAGAAAGCTATCTGAGGAAGTCAGAGAGAGCAAATCATTAAGTAGTGATCCTCCATGGTTTGTGCAGTTCTTACTTAAGCTCCTGCCTCAAATTTCCTTAGCTTTGATTTTGATTACCCTTAGGATGTCCTAGATGTCTAAGGGATTTATGCACCTGTAGCAACTCCAATGGAATAAGTATTCTAATTACACTTACTTTAGTCTGCTAAGTTCACAAACTTTAAATAAAGCTGCCACCTGGGTCCTCAGGATTCTGACCTTCCCTTGGGATTTTTCAAGTTCACTTGTTAGGGAATCTTTATGTGACCATTCTTTGCAATTAAGCCATCTTACCTTACTATGACCTCGCAAGAAAACTTCATTATTGCCAGTTCATTTAATTCATACTAAAAAAATTTAAAGAATAGTCCAAATAAAGTATAGAAATCTGTTGCCTAAGAGAATTAATTTTGCCTAAAAGTTCAGGTCTAAGACAAATGTAGTAGAATACATCTATAATCCCAATATTCATGAGGCTGAGGCAGGATGTTTACAAATTCAAGGACAATCTGGACTTATGAGATCCTGTCTCAAAATGTCATATGAGAAATATAGGAGTAAAGAAGAAGAAAGACAGAAAGAAAGAAAGAAAAAGCCCCCAAAGCAAACTGGTCATATCCTTCAGTATCTGAAGTCAACAGCTAGCAACAATCTTGTGAGAAACACAAACCACATTATCATATGGATCTACTTATTGCTCCACAATCAATGTGGCCACTAAACAAATACATCCTCAGACCTTGCAAAGCAGTGGTTTGCTTTCCTCTAGAATACTGGGCCTGATGAGTATAGTTCTTCCTTAGCAAATCCCAAATTCATCCTTTTAGTTTCAAACACTCAGTGGTAGGTAGTTCTCTCCTTGACAAAGCCAGATACACAGAAGCAAAATGGCATTAGATGAATAAAATAGAAAAGTCCTGTTAGTAGATATTGATTATGACAGCTGTTCTTGGTTGTCAACTTGTCTACATCTGCAATTAACCAAACCCAAGCTACTGAATATACATGTGAGTTATTTTTCTTGACTGAATTATTTGATGTGGGAAGTCTTATCTTAAGTATGCATTTTTTAGATAGGATGATCCACTTTAAACCTGGACCACATCTTCTAGGGCAGCCTATATAAAAGACAGAAAACAGAATACTTGCTCTTTGCCTGCTTGTCCTCACTCTCAATTCATTGACTGGTATTAGAGGGGGTACTGTTTTTGGGACTGTATAATGAAGGCCAGCTGAGACAGGTAGTCTTGTGGACTGAAGAAGAAATCTACTGGATTCTTGGGACTTTCCATTCAGGGGCAAACATTATTGGAATAGTTGGGCCATAACTTGTAAGTCACTCTAATAAATCCTACATAAATTTATATACTCATTCTATCAGTTCTGGTTTTTCTAGAGAACTCTGAATCATATATTGATTTATTAATTTATTTAATACTTTACTTAATGCACTGCTTGTATAGCTTATTGCCAAACATGAATTCACCTTGCTACTTGGAACAGAATGACCTGGAAAGAGGCTCCAAGACAGGTTGAAAGAAGTATCTGAAACTGTTGGGAGTGACTTTGTTTGAATGTTAACTGCCTTGTCAGCCATAAGTGCTTACTGGCACAAAGTCTTGGCCTCTGTGGGAAAGTACTAGGCCAGTTGAGAACAAACCGATATAGATCTTGCAGACAGGTGCCTAGCAACCTATTCTGTTCTGTTCTCCCTGCTGAACTTTTTACCCAGCCAACATCCTGTTCTTGAGAACACCTGCACTCCCCAGAGACAAAGTGACCCTCCACCCCCAACCCTCACTCCATATCCTGTTTCTATGAGTATATAACCTGTGTGGGAACAATAAAAATTTGTCAGTTTGATCAGACTTCCTGACTTGCTGTCTGTTCTTCGAGTCTCTTGTCCCCCCATTCTCTTCCAGGTGGTCTCCCAGTTCCCATTTGACCATCCTGCAGGGCGGGACATGAAACAATAGGTTTCCCTTGGTGACCTGACCACAAAAGCTTACAACTGTCAACTCTGTGTATGTATGTATGTTTTTGAAAAGCAAAAGTCCTCAAACTAGCTGGCATATACTTATACTTCTGGAAAGTCCTACTTACTGTCTGGCCCCACCTTGTGGCTTTAAAGTATTATATGTGAATGCAAAAGAGATTCAGAACTGAAGTCTTTTAGAGCTATCCTGGCTTAGGTCCACTGGTGAATAAACCTCTTCTCTTCCACTCTCACTGGTGCTCCAGAGACATTTCAAGAAAGTAATTCACACAGGAGGAAACTCAAATGTTCGAAGCACTAAAGAAGTGCCCAGCCTTTTGAATAATCATAGCAAAGGGACACAAGTAATACTCCCTGCTGGACCCCGGATTAGGCACAGATCACACCCAAACGCCAATTTTTAAGCACAAACCAAACACAAAGAGATTCTTTTTAAGCAAGGCAAAGAGATAAGGTGGCTTAATCTAAACAACCCAATTAGAACTTACCAACACATCCTAACTTATTATAACACAGACCTCCCTTATTCCCCTCTCAACACTTGGAAAGCTATTTGCTGCTAATTGGGTATTTCAATTAGGCTAGTCAAAATAATGGATTTTGATTGTTGGACATTGATGTTTTGATAGTTGGACTTTGATGATTACCCTCAAGAGTGAGTTGGGCACAGCAAAGTGGCCAAATAAAGGAACAGACCTTGGTAGCTAGCTTTAGGAATGTAATCTAATTGTTTAGTAAGGGAGAAGGAAGGAGAAAGGGCAAAACCTTGGCCAAACCTGTGTTTGCAATGCTTGGGCCTATTAGAGCCCTTCACACAGAAATACAAGTCAAAACACTGACATCCATTTTTATTTTTTTTTTTTCTAAAAGTTTTGAACTACTAATTGTCTGAAAGGTATGAATGAAAATTCCTAGAAAGAAACTGTTTGCAATGCTAAGGACCAGTCTCAGCTTGGTTGAGGGGCCTGAGGAAGGGGAGTTTGGGAGCATCAAAGGAAACTACCTGAAGTCAATGAGGTGGGGTGCAAGCTGACAGCCTTTTGTTCTGCTTGAGACAATTCTCTTTGGAGATCTCCAGACAGTTCATCCAGATAGCCCAGCTTACACAGACCAAAGCCCAGTCTTTTATTTACATATCAATTCAATTGTTTACCCCAAATTCCCATGAACCATCATTTTATGACCTTAGTTGCTTGATTCTTAGAAAAGGACAGGAAGTATAATTTAAAAAAAAATATGGCAAATGCATTCAGAGATCTGCCTACCTTCTTAAGCACAGACAATAAGACAGCTGGGTGGGATCTCACTCTGAGATCACCATTCCCATCATGCCTAGGCCAAACCTGGCTCTGTTCCAGGCTGACCTTGAATTTAGGAATCTGCCTGCCTTTGTAAGCACAAACAATAAACTGAGTGGGATCTTGCCCTGCAATCACCACTCTCCAAATCTCTTTATTTCCTTCCTTATTATCTTTCTGCCTTGGTTCTTTTAGGTTCTTGAAGCCCCTCATATAGTTCATATTGCATCCTTATATTTTGCATAGTTGAGAAATCTTGTTTATATATTTTTGAACTCGTGGTTTTAAAGTTCTTTCCCACAGCCTTAAAAGCTGTTCTAAAGGTCACAGTGTTTTTTTTTTTTTTTTTTTTTTTTTGCTAAGGACATAACACACCTTTGCCTCTCAGACTCGTGTTGTCTCTATCATGGAGTGATTAACTTTGGCAGGAGAATTTGGGAACTATTAAAAAAGTTAACCTGCCATTTTTCCTACCCTGCCAGTCCTTGTTCCCACTCTAGTATGGATATTGGTGGACCACACTTAGTCCCAGCAGGGCGTGTTCTAACCTCTGAGCTACTCTCTCCCAGCTAGTGAGTTCATCTCGCTTCCATGCAATGCCCCACATACCCCACGATCAGCCATTTCAATGACTAGTTACCAACTAGAAACATGACGCTTAACGCTTAATTATCCAATCAGATTTATATAACAATAAGATCACAATTTACAAGATGCTAATACAATAATTCCAGAGCCAATTGATAAAGATAAAGATTTAACCCAATTATTCTAACCTTGTGAAAATCTTAGCTATTTGTGGCTGTTTAAAACCATGTGGGATCAGGATCATCTTCCTGTTCGTCTGCCTACATGTTGGCTTCTTCCTCCTCCTTCTTGATACCTCTCTATCTATCCCCCCAAACTTCTAGCTCCACCTCCCTTTTCTTGTCCAATTGCAGGCCTGTCACTGTCCTAATGTGATTGGACAGAAAATCCTGCCACAGGGAGAATATTTCCTGAAGGAGGAACAGAAAGTAAATTATGTTCATTATTATACAAACAACTGTCAACATTTATGGAGTATCCTGCTGGCTATGATCCAGGGGTGGGAAATCATCTCACACCATCCCTTCCAAGGCCATGAAGGACTTGGCACTGCAAACTTTATTTAGGCTCTGTTTGCAAAGGCTAATTGACAGATTAGAACTTCAGTGATGTCTATAGGTTGATACATTGCATGTCTAGAGCCTAGTTACATTTTATCTTATGAAGTTAGATAGGTCCTGGTTCTTCCTCCCAGCCCCATGCTCACAGAAATAAGACTTAGATTCAAAATATATTTATAAATACCTTGGCCATATACCTTGACTCTACTCTGACTAAAATATCCCATTTATTTTAACCTACATTCTTCCATATGGCTGGTTACCTGTGCTCACGTACCATGCATTTGTCTCTATGTTATCCAGTCTCTGTGTTGTCTGTCCAGTTTTGTGTTGTCCAATCTCTGTGTTATCCAGTCTCTGTATTGTCCAGTCTTTGTGCAATCAATTACACAAAGCCCTCTTGAAGTTTATTTGCATGCATATTTTGGAGAAATCAGTAATTGAGACAGTCTGTGAGAGTGAATCACCTGGGCTATTTGTTTTGTGGAGACATTCATGTCTCAGCTGATAATAGGTTTTCCCTGGTTAGATCTAATCTTTATGAGTTTTCTTGGCAACCATGCCCCGGCCTGCGGGGCGAGTAATTAACCAGGGTCCGAAGGGGACCAAGCCTGAAAGAAACGGGCGAGAGAGAGGAACGAGGCCAAGCAAAAACGGTTGTCAAAGCCTGACTTTACTTCAGAAGGGCAGGGCAATTATACTTGCAGAGCAAGGAAGCGGTAAGAGGAAGTGGGGCAGGGGGTGTACACCTGGCTTCACACCTGGCCGGAGCGGAAGCGTTGACAAAACATTTTATGGTTTTTCCGAGAACACTCCATGGTTCCTCTGAGAATAGACTGTTACTCAGATAAGGTCAAATTCTCAGGGACAACAGGGACACTCTGACCCTGACACAGTAAAGAACATAAGGAAATTTAAAATGTAATGAAACCAAATAGACCATGGGATCACAGGCCTGTAATCCCAGCACTAACAAGGCTAAAGCAATAAGATCACTTTGAATTCAATGTCATCCTCAGCTATTTAATGAGTTTGAGGCTTGGAATACATGAGACACTGTCTAAAAGCAACAACAACAAAATAACTAACATTACAACTCTGAAAAAAAGCTAAATTAATCCACACTAAAATGAAGAGTTACTTTGAAAGAATATCTGGCAAAAAAGAAAAAAAAAAATCCAAGGAGAAATGATTCAATATTTTTCCTACTTACAATGTTTTTTCCTTTAACAAAATATTTAAAACTGGGAAAGAAAAAAATGTTTAGATTTATTTTGTTTGTTTGTTTTGAAAGGAGAAATTAAGTTTGAGACTGGTGAATGATTACAGGCTGGAGGAAAACATAGTAAGCCAAGCCTGTACCAAGTCTGTGAATGTCCAAACTAGCCTGAATAGAAGCAAGCAAGCTGTTAGATATCCCAAGGACTGACAGGCCAGGAAGACATAAACCATAAAGATAGAACAAAAATATGCAAGGACATATCCGGGGTCCAGACATGCAAGGACATGAATGGGCGGACATTGAGTAATGGGCCATCTGGTCCTCTTAAATACAGTTTAAGGTCAGCCAAAAACCCCTGAATAGCACTCCCTTTTAGGAATTTTCTGATCTGACCTGCACGTACACTAACTAGCTTATATTTGTAATTGTCAATCATGTATAACCACACCAATTCCTTTGTTTCCCTAGACCCTTTTCCCTATATAAACCCCTAACCCCTGAGCCTCTGGGCCGATTCCTCTTTCTCCTGCATGAGATACGTGTCAACCCGGAGCTCCGATATTAAACTGCCTTGTGTGTTTGCATCAAGACGATCTCTCATGTTTCCTTGGGTACACATTCTCCCGGGACTTGAGCAGGAGTCACCCTACGGGGGTCTTTCAGTTTTACATTTATTTGTGTATTTTGTGAATGGGATATAAACACATGAAAACTCTGGGATATATATGAAGAGCATAAGACAATTGGCAGAAATTGGTTTTCCTTTCTACCATGTGGGACCCAGAGATTGAATTCAGGCTGACAGCAAGACCTTTCACCTGCTAGTTCAATTTTAAAGCCTGATATCCACAATGGGGCAGTCTTGCCTGGCTGTCCTCTGGTGAGCCTCAACTGGATTAGAGCATGGTATATAGCATCATGGTAGGCAGGCAGAATAAGGATGGGTCACATGGTAGGAGGAAGCCAGATTGAAGATCTAGGACATCTGCTTTTATTGTTGTTTTTCCCTATGAAGTCCAGGATGACCTGGAACTCATAATCCCCAAGAGTTCTCCATGCCAACAGATACCCAAGGTGTTCACTGACTTGAAGTGACTCTTGCTGGGTTAGTACCTGTATGGTACCACTAAGCCAGGCAGAGATGGCTGATATATCTTGAAGTAATTCCGAGATAGAACTTAGAACCAGGGCTAGGGAGATGGCTCAGTGCTTAAGAGCACTGACTGCTCTTCTAAAGGCCCTCAGTTCAATTCCCAGTAATCACATGGTGGCTCACAACCATCTGTAATGAGATCCAATGCCCTCTTCTAGTATGTTTGAAGACAGGTACAGTGTACTCATATAAATGAAATTAATAAATCTAAAAAGAGAAAAAAAATCTTGGAAACAAACCAAATGAAGGAGGCCCCAAATACTGAAACTCTAGTAATCTGGCCCAGCAAGACACTATAGGATAACTATGCACTCTAGATTTATAGTGGCTCTATGAGATTAACCTGGGATCACCAAAGGATTTTCCTAGGGATACAATTTGGGGAAAATACCTTTGATATACTTTTGTTCAACCAGACTACATCTTCCAACCTATTTCTTTTTAATGATTAGATATGAATCAGCAAACCAATCTGCTACCTATTTTTGTATGAACCACAGACTGCAAATGAACTGATCGATTTGCATAGTTGAAAAAGGCTAGTAAAATGCCATCAAGGTGGAAGATCTGAATTCCATCCTCAGGACCCATATGGTGGAAGGAGAATACTGACCTCCATAAGTGAAGATGTAGCTTATGGTGGAATGATTGACTAATACATACAAAGCCCTGGGTTGTGTCCACAGCATGGCATAACTGTTGTGGTGGTGCTTGTCTGTATCCTCATGTAAGAGGAGTTCCAAGAAAGAATACTATCACTGGCCATTTGAATGGGCCTGGTAATACACATCTTTAATCCCAGCACTCAGGAGGCAGAGGCAAGTAGATCTCTATGACTGTGAGCCCAGCCTGGTCTATATAGTCAGTTCTAGGCTAGTTAAGGCAATATAGTGAAACCCTGACTCTAATCAAAATAAGAAAAAAAGAAAAAGAAGACGAAAAAGAAAGAAAGAAAAGATGGGAGTACTCCACCTCTTGCTCCTAATGCCATGCCTTGGTCATATTGTTTTATCTTTTATCAAAGTGATAGGAGAGTAATTAATACAAATAAAAACAACCCAGAGGGTCAGAAGGTAGTTGTCCCCTCATGAGGATGTATACTCATAACTTATTTATCTAAAACTCATCAAATATTTACTGTGTAGAAATCACTACAGGGCCTTTAGAGTTCAAAATTTGAACAATACATAACCTCTGCTCTCAAGGAATTTATGTTATGCTTTGATCTCAAACTGGGTTCTTTACTTTCTCTGATTTGTAGAAAAAGTAAAAAAGTTGAGTACTAAGTGTACAATAAAGGAGAGTTTATTTTTGCCCAATAACAGAAGAGGGAAATGGTCTCATGAATCAGCTTCTTAAACCACTGAAGTCTAAAAGATTATAGACATATGTAATAGAGAAGAAACCAAGTAGCTGATAAATGGAAAGAGTATGCATGGATCTTCGTCTCCTTTGTGTGTGTGTGTGTGTGTGTGTGTGTGTGTGTGTATGTGTGTAGACTAAGGTAATAAGATATTTTATGGGGATTCAAGTACCCTTCTTTTCATTCCTTTCCAGTTGCCATTATGGTTACTGCCAACTGTAATGCATCATTTTGCATGCACAAGTGATTCATTATAGTGTGGTTAGAGTATCTAGCATCACCCTGGAAGACATTTTATAACTAACCAATTTTAATTGATTTACATAAATATCGAGGGCCAGGCCAGTCAGGGGACCCTTAGCCCACAGAAGAAATCAGGGTTCCGGTACTCAGGTGGACAAGACGGACACAAGGGGGTGCTGAATCTGAGTGTAATTTCTCAAAGTAAGCATCAGGCTTAAATGGTCATTACAGAAGACAAAAGGAAGTTAGGTAATACACCAGTCAAGGTACATCAAGGTCATCTGATGCATAAGGATTCTATAGGAAAGTATATACATACAAATTGACAGGAACTAGGCAGTGGCTACAGCTGAAAGAAAGTCAGCCTTATCTAAGGTCAGCTTATTCTAAGAAGCCAGGTGAAAATAGTTTCCATTCTAGTCTATTGTATAACCCACCACCAGCCAGTCCTTAGTAAACACACAACTATGTTAATCTTCTGGGCTATAGGAAGTATGCACCAGGGGGGTCCCATTCTTGCTAACCTTACCATGAATAATACATTACTCTAGCTCTGGGAGTGACTCAGCTTTAATTCTAATGCGGTCTGCCTTATGTGACTGTAAGGATTCTAAATTTACATTGTTGAACTTGCCCTGGGATAATTAACTCTTATCCAGTAAACTACAATGCGATTTCTATCACTATCTCTCTTCCAACACTGGAGGCAATTTGTCTTGAATAGGTAACATTCTTAATGAAATTCCAAGCCAAGAGTCGACTCAGCAATGATTAGGATGTTGGAACACTGCTAAGGGTCAGGAAACAACCCCCAATTTAACTTAACTATTAGTCAAATCATTCCTTGAGGGCACCTCTGTACCTAATAACAAAACAATAGTAAGAGATAGCAAGCAAGACCCTCCATCGACTATCGCAAGGACAAATCTGGACCACATCCGTTTTTAGGGGGCACCAAGGGAACTCCAGGAGATCAGTTTCCTTGAAATTTTTTGCCTCAGGGGATGCTGTCATGCACACTCCACTGGAGTGGGTGTGGCACATAAAGAAGACCTTCGGAACCTCAGACACCCAGTTCTCAGAGACCGCAGGATTATAGAAGAGTAGAAATGCAGCGGTGTGCCAAGTGGTGTTGGCACACACCTTTAATCCTACTTTAATCCCAGCACTTAGGAGGCAGAGGCAGGTGGATTTCTGAGTTCGAAGTCAGCCTGGTCTACAGAGTGAGTTCCAGGACAGCCAGAGCTATACAGAGAAACCCTGTCTCAAAAATACCAAAAAACAAAACAAAACAAAAAACAAAAAAACAAAAAACAAAAAACAAAAAAAATGCAGCTGTGTATGTTTGAGGCCAGTCAGGGATACATAGAAGTATCCACCTCAAAACAAAACAGAGCAAAAATGAATATTTCTGGTTATTTATTGTTGTGGGAATTATAAAAAAGAATCCACCCTGCAAACTCCTCTTCCTGCTGGGCCACATTTTTGAGCCGGTATTGAAAGGAAAAGAAAAAAAAAACAAAACAGTAGGCCAAACCTGCCCCAAGTCAGTAAATATTCAAGCAGGCAAGCTGTTAGATGTTCCAAGGACTAGCAGGTCAGGAAGACATAAAACATAACGATAAAATAGAAATGCAAGGACATGTCCGGGGCCCAGATATGCAAGGACACTGAGTAAGACTTCTTAGATATAGCTTAAGGTCACCCAGAAACTTCCGAATAGCACCCCCTCTTAGGAATTTTCCACTTTGGTCTGCGTGTACACTAACTAGTTGATATTTGTAGTAACCAATCATGCATAGTTATTCTAATTCCTTTGTTCCTTTAGCCCTATTTCCTATATAAGCCCTTAACTTTTGAGTTTCGGGGTCAATTCCTCTATCTCCTGCATGAGATATGTGTCGACTCGGAGCTCTGATATTAAACAACCTTGTGTGTTTGCATCAAGGTGGTCTCTCGTGTTTACTTGGGTGCACGTTTTCCCAGGACTTGAGCGGGAGTCTCCTGCGGGGGTCTTTCAGTATCATTCATCCTCAATACTAAGCTCTGGCGAGTTTTTGTTATTTCTTCCCAGCAAACTTACATCTTGTTCCCATGCAACTCTTTATACACTCCCACAATCATTCATCTAAATAGCGCCTATTACCTAGTAAGTAAAGCATGACTCTTAAGGCTTTAATATCCAATCAGATTTATATAATAATAAAATTACAATTTACAAGATGCCAATTCAAATAATTTTAGAACCAGATAATAAAGACAATATTCTAACCCAATTAATCTATTTTGTAAAAACCTGCTTGGTTGTATAACCTCGTGTGGTCTGGACCATCCTCATTGTCTACATCCATGGTGATTGTTAGGAACGGCCGATATGTTCTCGTTAGAAAGCACCACACTCTGGGACCAAACAGTTCCATGAAAGAGGTTTAATTAAGAGGAGGAGAGGGGGCAGTAGCATGGAAAGAGAAGGAGAGAGAAGAGAGAGCAAAAGAGGGCGGAGAGAGGAGTGTTTCTCCTTTATATCTGCGTGATGATGTATGTACTGCCCAGGTGAAACTGGGTAGCCCTAGGGGTTCTTGGGAATGGGGGGGGGCATTGCCATGGTAACAGATCTGTGGTCTTGCCTATTTACAGGTGCAGGCACTCGGTGATGCTAACATACCTCCCTTTTTGATATTATAAAGAGAAGGAAAAGAAAAAGAGAAGGGGAAGCCGATGGTGAAAAGGGGACGAGGGTGTC
Organism: Montemys delectorum; assembly: GCA_019843815.1. Lineage (NCBI taxonomy): Eukaryota > Metazoa > Chordata > Mammalia > Rodentia > Muridae > Montemys > Montemys delectorum. Next base: position 777 of record JADRCD010105469.1, on the reverse strand, counting down.
GTGTCTCTTAAGCTACTTCCTGCTGTCTAGGGGCGTTGTTTAGTGGTGGTAGCTGGCTTTCACCATCGGGATCCACTTGGTAGATGTTTGCATCAGTTCTCTTTATGGACAGTGGCTCATCTGTGGGCAGCGGCTGGTAGTCCTGTAACAGAAGCTGATTGATAGTTTGATTAGAAATTTTTTGTATTTGTCGTTGAAGAAATGTAGAAACAAGATTAATGAGGCAGGGAGTAAATAATAACACCAGGAAGATGACTCGGACAGGAGTTACAAACAGGAGTATCCACTTCCACATGGGGTTTTTGAAAACCTCAGAACTGGAGGTCTCGTGGTCTCTGAAATTTTTTATGTCTGACTGTAGCTCCTGGATTTTATTTCGTACTATCCCGGATTGGTTGACATAGAAGCAGCATTCTTCTTGGAGGAACAGGCAAAGACCACCTTCTTTAGCTGTCAGGATATCTAGTCCTCGTCTGTTTTGAAGCACGACGGCTGCCAAAGAATTAGTCTGTTTTTGGATAGTAAGCACAGTTTTAGACACTTTGAAAATTACTTTGGAACTGGGAAGTAAATGTATTATATTGGATCATGGACATTGTTATCCCTGTAGCTCTAGTATTAACACCTATGGCTATTTTTGTAGCGACCAGGAGTGGCACAATTTGAGCTGTCCTCTTATGTTAAGCAGCTATCATATTTATAACCGGGATTGGCAGGGGCTCATTTCCCTGGACTACTCTTAGTTTAGGGAAAAGAAGCACTAATGTGCAAACTCTT
>JADRCD010105457.1:0-16991 GCA_019843815.1 Montemys delectorum | reverse complement strand
GTGTGTGTGTGTGTGTGTGTGTGTGTGTGTGTGTGTGTGTACTCTCTTGTCAGCAGAGCAGAAGGCTACCTGTCTTGTGGTAAAATTTAGCAGTTTAGAAAACATCTAACTTTTTCTTTACCCTTAATCAAATTCATGCCCCTTCTGAAATTCCTGGCAGAGTCCTTGCTTTGGTGAATTCTGCAGCCCATGGCACAAGGCAAGCCTTCAAAAAAATACAAACTGAGGGAGTGAATGGACGAGCTGTCTGTTCACTTGAGAGGACTCTGTTGCTTCTCTTAATGCATTTCTCATAGATGGGGAAATGAGACCCCTCATGTGAGTTACATATCAATATTGGAGCCACCTTGCAGATGTGGTTTCACTTGAGAAAATGTAACCCATTTTTCTCACCTGTAAATCAGAGGCCAAATGGGGTTGATTTCACATTTTCCTGATCTGTCAGGTGACGAAAGTGACGGTCCTGAATGATTGTTTATCGTGGCGTGACCATTACCACTTCAAACTGAGTTCGTGTGAAACTTCAGGCCTCCTGCCTGGAGAAGAGCAATTTTTTTTATCCCACACTAGAACTTAAATGGTCCCAGTGAGAGCCGAAGAGCTTAGCAAATCCTCTGCTTTGTCACAGTGAAGACCTTTGCCTAATGCAAGGTCTTATCCCGCAGATTGCTTGGGGCCAGAAGATAGCCTGGTTAATCTGAGCTGCTCCCACTTCCCTACAGTGTTCACTGAACTGGGTTTTTTGTCTGTGAATAAAATGGTCCAGATCTGGGTTGGTTGCTATGGTAACTGTATCAGGAGCCTTGCGCTCTATCTTCCTCTGCTGACAGCTCCTGTGCAGTGAAGCCCCTGTGGGGCGTGGGTGCCTCTTCATAACCTCATGGAATCACCTTCTCAAGAAGACAAAGTTCACTATGAAAAGTCAGGCCAGCTCTTAAAAGAAAGAAGTTTCTGGTCACCCTTTCTGGTATGTGGCTCTGTGGTCACATCTAGCCCATTCAGGATGTCATGAGTTAGTTCGCCAACCAAAATTTTTGGGTCCCAAATCCTTGGGTCCATGGGATAGTAGACTTTGATTTCTCACCACCTATAGCTAGTAACAGATGCGGCCTTCTGGGATTTGAGATTTAATTATTCTAATAAGTAATTAATTATACTTTGGGTTTATAAGCCCAACCGCATGAAGGTAAAGTTCTGCCTCTTGGGAGCTAGGACATTGTCTGGCAGCTGTCTCCAGGTAGGACACAAGGCTGTGTCAAAGGCACTGTGGAAGGTCCTCTGGGGTCTTACCTCTGCATTCTTGTATAAGTGGAGGGCTTTATTCACAATGATGATCTGAGGAAGAGGGAACTGGTGTGGTTGATCTATGTTAAAACTCCTGTATTGAATAGCAACATTATTTTGTATCTATCTATAGAAGACTTCTTAAATAGTGGCTGTTTGTCATGTTATCTCAAAAAAAAAAATAAATAAAGGCTATATCAAAATCTGAATAGCCTTTATTTTTCTACTTGATCTCAAAATCTGAATAGCCCAAACCAAACTTAATTACATGCAGTCTGTACTACTTTAGTTCTAAAGTGTTACTTTAGTAACACCCCAGTGGTCTGACAACGCAATTGGTCTGTGTGTAGGCACTGCTGCTGCTCCAGAAGACCCTAAATGCCTGTGTTGCCATGGAGGGGGGAATGAACACCCCCGTGGGTGTTGATCTTTGATAAGGACGTATTCATCAGGACCCAACTCCTTTTCTAGTTTGTGTTGTGCATTCTCCTTGCTCTCGGTGCTTCAGCTACTCAGGCCTTATTGCGGTTACTTCCTGCAATGGGATCCCTTCTTCTATAGCCCTTTGCATAGGCTACTCCTCTGACTGATACTTGCTTCTCTCTTCATTTAATTTCTTCTTAGACATCATTTAGACTTAGTCTAAGTATTACTTCCCCAGGCATGCCTTTTACTAATTTCTCCTAGGCCAGGTCTTCTGTGATAGGCTCTCATGACTTAGGTAATTTTCATCTTTGCTAATAATTAAACTGGATGGTATTATTATTTTCTTGATGTCTATCTCTCTTGCAAGACTGTGAAATCCAGAAGAGCAGGTCGTCTGAGCTAACGGAGGTCATACATTTTACTCTAAGAAAAAGCATTGCATGTGAACCTGTCCCCAGCCTGATTCTCACCTCAATATGTAAGGTACATTGTTTATTTTTCTGTATCTTTAGTGGGGGCAGGTACCTCCTTTCTGAATTTCCATGGTGTTCTGTGGGGACACAATGAGCTTTTCCTGTTCTGCTGTTCGGCAGCTTTCCTTTTATATGTCCATGTCTCGATAGCTCAGGTCCTGGTACACAGCCCTTGGTTGGGTTTTGGTGACTTGTTATTGAAATTCCTCATTAAAAGCAAGTGGATGGTTGTTTGCGCGCCCCAGAGCTGAGTCTTGAGTCAGCTGGTTTGGGGTGAGGCCCGAGTGTTGGAGATTTTTCAAATCTCATGGATGGTTGGAATGGCTAAGTGTATGAATCATTAGGGTAGAGACTCAGTGGCAGTTATTGAAGATAACCAACTGGAATTGGAATTATCGTTTTATGCATGAGAGCAGGTTTGGTCTGAGAAGAGCTGGTCCCACCACTGAGAAATTCCTGTTCTGTCTCTACCTCAGGGAAGCTTGTAGAGTCTAAGCATCAGGACAGGCTTCAGGGTCTGTGGGAGTCTTAGAGAAAAAGCTAGGAGATGTCACAGTTATTTATGGAGACCTTTTCTCTAGCACAAGGGCAAGCAGTCAGCCATTGATTGGCTTTTGGCTGCCAAATGTAGTATCGGGAACATTTTCTTTCCTGATTCTGCATGCTATATGAAGGGTCAAATCAATTAAATTTTCCTTGAGTTTTGCAGATGGTACATTGACTTGCATTTACTTATTAATTTGTTTACTTCCTCAATAAGTGCTGACTGAATGTGCATATAACAGGATGCCAGTTCCTGGAGAGGTCACCTGAGGAAAATGTTATACAGGCATGCTGAAGAGCTTAAAAATCTGAGTAGACAGTATATACATCCCAAATTTGAGCGCCTGAATATTTTGTGATTAAGAAGGCTGGCATTTGAGCCAGACAACATGGTGAATTATAATTAGTGTGCATTCAGGAAAAGTTGTCTTCCCTCTGAGCACCTCAGTGTCCTGATACGAACATGTCTCTTCTATGAATGATGATAAACAACGCCAGAGGGTTGCTGTGAGCATTCAACAAGGTCGTTCCTATCCGGTATTAGGACAGAGCCTGGCATCTAACACAAATTCAAGTATGTATTAGCTGCTATTGTAGAAGAGATTGCAACACAGGTTCGTGAGCAAGCAGGGCTAGGATGGACGATCACAAGGTAATGAAGAGACGTGGAGACTGATGTGGTCACAGGCCACTGAGAAAGAAAGCCCCGTGAAGGTAGAAGCTAATCTTGAGAAGGAAGGAGGATGCTCTGGGTGAGTGGGTGTGGCTGAGAATGGGAACTCCAGGTAGGGATGGGTATACCTGCTATTCAGAATATGGAAAGGCAGCCCATTACCACCCTGTACCCTCACCTCCATACTCCAGGCTGCAAGGCAGGCTGATCTATTAATTGGCTATGTCCAGCTGTCCCCCTCTAGGTCTGTATTCAGCAAGTGTGGTGATTTATCATTATGGACCAAATGTTCCCAAATGCCAGTTGCAGTGCAGGGAAGTCTAAATTTAGCATATGAGTCCTGGGCATTTAGAACTTAAAGGGAAATTTCTAGATTCTGAGATCAGGTTAAGACCATTTTGGCCCTTTAACTGCAGTTAACATTTTCCTTGAGAAATTCCAACCTTTAACAGCCTCTATTTGACAACTTGCTGGCCAATATTTATGTTCCGCTCCATTAACATCATGAGGGCTGCCTCTCTACTTTAAAAGATATGCAATTGGCTGGAAGAAATCATTGCTGTTTGCACATTTCACATTCTCATGTACACACACACACACACACACACACACACACACACACACCCTTCATGGGCTGAAAATATGGCATGCTTCTAAATGTGTGAGCCTATGTACTTGGTCCCCTGGGAGAGCAGGTGACATGATGTCTCTACTAGATGTGACTTTATCTGACATTTTTCAACTCTTCATTTCTTCCAATTTAGTTCTAAGTCTTCTGTAGGGCTTTAAGTTCTATTGCATGGTTCAGAGCCAGGCACTTGAAGTGCATCTTGTTATAATAGTCCCTGGTTAAGAGTCATGTAGATTTTAGAGTTAGGACCGAGAGTTATTGTATTAACCGCAAGATACAGACATGGATCTTGGAAGTCATATAGGAAGAGAAAAATAATAAAAATGTCCTTTTAACCCCAGGGCCATGGGTTACTGATTCAAAAGAAGTCCAGTGTGTTGAGCCACTGAATATGAATTTAGACTATTCTGCAAGTTTAGGGGCCCTTCAGGGAGGTATGTGTGAATGGCTGAGTTGTATTTTTTTAAGAAGTGATAGAAGTTATGGGTGCTTTCTACAGAAAAAGCATGCAAACACACTATGCCAGTTCTCTGCATAGCATTTATTCTGCTGTACTGAAACATACATTTCCTATACTCCCAGTGTCTGATCACTCAGAGATCCATGATCATCTCATTTTTGAGTACAAAAGTTAATATCACACCCTAAAAAATCTTGCTAAGTCAACACAGAAATATGAAAGTTAACTTAATTCAGTTGAAAAGTCGCTCAGGAAGATTGCTACTTACTGGTTAGAACAAGAGGTTGGAATGATATCTTTTCGACATCATGGGAATGTCTTTCACATGCTGTCAGTTTAGACCTGTCAGTTTGGTGGTAGCAAGGATCGGATCGACTATTCTTTGAGTAGTATTTGCCTGGCAAAGAGCTTGGTCTGACAGATGAGGGCGTGCATACCTGCACAGTGGGAGCTCTAAGACACTTGGAATTGAATTCATGCAATGTGAATTCATGCAAGCAGAAGCTTGTGGTTCAGTGAAACCAACTTTGTTAATGTCTGAAGGGGAGAATCAGCTGTGCATTTCAATCTAAGGTTTTCTAATAGAAGTAATCTTCATGGGCTTCTCTGTTTGGATTTATATAACACCTGGGAAAGCCGTCTTACTCTGGGCTCTGGCCTCTGCATGGCCTTTGTTCAGCTTGCCAATAGCACATAGCTGCCTTCATCCATCCATACACCCTCTCTGCAATGGTAACCTCGTAGAACTATAATTCTCTTTTTAGCGTAGTCAAAAATGGGACTTGCTGGATCTTGAGACAAGAGTCATGGCTAAGAAAGATGGCCGAAATTGCCAGTGAAATCAAGCAAGTCATGAATGAACAGTATGTCAAGTTAGTGTCAGAACAGTGTAGCTAGTCGCTAACAAAGGAAAAATTATCTGTGGCTAAGCAATTGTCTAAAACTGTGTATGGTGGAGAATCAGGAAAATTTTAGGTGTAATTCTTGTCAAATCCTATCTACATGGTTTGATTCCACACCCCAATTCTGTTAAGTTGAACTGACCTAAGTTGAGCTTGGCTTATTTTAAAATTATTGTCCATATCACATGGGTGTCAGGGTGACCCATGGAGACTTTTTTTCTGTAACAAAATGGTAAGGCATGAGGCTTGGTGAATAGCAGTGTGATTTCTCTGTGTTATGACATCAACATTTTTATTTCCGAATTCTGTAAAGATATATTCCTTATTTCAAAGCTCTCTTAACTTCCAAAGGAACCTCAGCAAGTAGCCACCAGCACAGCAATACTAGACACTGTGCTGAGAACCACTGATGTGTTTGTCCATTGGATGCTGAAGGGAACTGGCTCAGGCACTCCTGAGACCATCGTTAGGCGGGAGGAAAGCCACTGGCTCTCGCCAGGGGAACACTCACCCAACATTTTTTTCTCTTTTCTCACAACAAATGCATTTGATTGCTTTAGGACAAATGGCTCCAAGGTATGGCCAACCCAAAGGTTTCTCACGCTTGCCTGTGCTGTGTATTGCAGGATGCTCTAAATCCGGGTTATTTAATTGATATAGATTTCTCTAGTTTTCATAAAATCCTGGTTTTCAGAGTTGAGATATCTTCTCATGTAAGTGATCTGTTCTGAGAGGGGTATTTCACATTAGACATATATCACATATCCATCATGCCTTTGAGTTTTGTAACCTTAATACCTCCCCATTAGGAAAGCCGGGCGGTGGTGGCGCATGCCTTTAATCCCAGCGCTTGGGAGGCAGAGACAGGCAGAGATTTCTGAGTTCGAGGGCAGGCTGGTCCACAGAGTGAGTTCCAGGACAGCCAGGGCTACACAGAGAAACCTTGTCTCGAAAAAAAAAAAAAAAAAAAAAAGAAAGAAAAAGAAAAAAAAGAAGGAAAGGTGTTCTGAAACAACAATATGAACTAACCAGTATCCCCAGAGCTCCCAGGGACTAAACCACCAACCAAAGAGTACACATGGTGGGACTCATGGCTCCAGCAGCATATGTAGCAGAGGATGGTCGTGTTGGTCATCAATGGGAGGAGAGGCCCTTGGTCCTGTGAAAGTTCTATGCCCCAGTGTAGGGAAACCCAAGGGCCAGGAAAGGGGAGTGGGTGGGTTAGTGAGCACGGGGAGGGGGGAGGACATGGGGGTTTCTGAGGGGAAACATTTGAAATGTAACTAAAGAAAATATCTAAGAAAAAAAAAAAGAAAAAAAAAAAAAAAGGAAAGATGCTCTCACAAGAGGGGCACTGCAATCTCCATCCTTCTACTTTATCCGATGTTTTCCAGCGTAAGGTGCTCTGTGCACTAAAGTCCATGACAGAATCATAATGGCAGCTCATGACAGAGAAAAGCATGAAAGGAAAGTCTTCTCACGAAGATGTGCACTGAATGGAAACATTCACTAAAAACAAAATTGGACAAAATTTTATATTTTTCCAAAGACAGTTTTTAAGCTATTTCCTTCATCAGAACACCATCAGTACTTACAGATACAATTCGCGGGAACCTGAACGATGCCTCTGAAACTCCACAGCTTTGCATTACACAGATTTTCATTTTGTACACAAATGCAGCTTCTTCAAGTGAAACGCCGCAACAGTAATTAAACCAGAACCCCTGGCAAACTGCCCAACAAATACATTGTAAAATGTGTTCTAGCTGTAGCCACATGGCGGCGCCACCTCAGCTGTCAACCTGGTTTTCCTCTGGTTTCCTTCAGTTTCCGTGGGTCTTTTAAGGCCATCCAAACTTTCACAGAGTGGTTTTTGGTGGTTGGTTGTTCTGTTCCTTTAACGCTCGGTTGTTAGAACTTAACAAAGCTTGCAGGCACGCATTAGGTGATGATGTCGTACGGTGATGAAAAACACAGCAGAAAAATCAATACGCTGGGAATGGAAGAGGCGATAAAACACAAAGAAGCCCCCAGAAACAGCTGCCATATGCTATTAAATGTAAGCACCAGCCCTCTGCAAAATATTAGAGCGAATGCTAAGAAAATAAAAAGCAACATTAGAACATATCATTGTACAATCCTCACCGATTTATGTGCCCCTGGAACACATCCTCCATTTTACCTGTGCTCCTAGGAGGGTTCTGTCTTGCATGACACAGACCTTCAAGAACTTACCTTTGGCATAAACTTGACAAGCCATGTTTGTTTACTGTCCCTTCTTTTTCTGTTATGTGACTTCATCTCTCATCTCTGTCTCCAGAAAGGTAAATGAATGATTGCTGGGGCCTGGTCAAGGTTTGAGGAACAGAGGAGAAAGGCTTCAGGAGTGTTTAACACCCAGGGAGTATTTCATGAACGACCTCCAGTTATGCTCACCAGTCCTAAGAAGTCAGCATTGTTTATAGCTTTACAGATGAGACGCTAGGCTCACAGAGCAATGCTACCGTCTGGCTTTGCACACAGCGGTGGCAGAGACAGTTCTGAGTCAGACTTATGTAGACTTTCAGCCTAATTAGAAGGGGAGATGGTTGAACTTAAAATCACAACTGGTTTCTACAGTAGAAGCCTGGTTTTGTGTGTGTGTGTGTGTGTGTGTGTGTGTGTGTGTGTGTACGTGTGTATGTTTAAGATGCTCTTAAGAATCATTTGGGAAACTAATTAGGTGGATGCTTTTTATTTATTGTTTTCCTGGTCAGATTATGAACAAAGGGAGATCTAGAAAGAGCATGAGCTATACTAGTGTTTCTTGGGGCTGGTTCATTTCCAGAGAGTTCTGCCTAGGTCCACTACAGAAGAGAGAAGCAGGAACAGAGACTACTTAGGGCCATTCCACGATATGACAGCCTTGCTTACCAGCTTCCCTTTCTCCTAACAAAGCCAGCTCCACTCCCATTCAGTCCTCTCACTCAGAAACCTTTACAGCCTCTGGATTGTTTTGTTTTCTCGTACACTGTACACCAGGCTCAATACAAGCATCCCCATAACTGGAAGAAGGGCAGATTCATCTGTTTTGTGGGGAGAACGAGGTTCCTAGTAAAGTAGCAGGACGAGACCCCCCTCTTCCTCCTGCCCACTGGAGGGGCCTCTCCTGGCCGGATTTCTGGATCCTGTTTTTCTGTGACCCTGGAAGGCCTGGTGTAGAGCCTCTTTACTTCTTAAAGTTCACTGACACTAATTTGTTTTTGAGAAATTTTAAGACTCTTTCAAAATCCCTTATAGTGACTAGAAATACCCTGGGGTGTTGCAAATTCAGAGTTTGGGGATTTATTGTGGAGAAGCTAAAGCCATGGCGGTGTGCACAACAGCCAGTGGGAAGCCCTGCGTGGAGGGTTTTGTCTGTCAAACAGCTGACGGTGCTCAATTTTGCATCAGATAGAGTGGCTCCCACCATCGGCACACCTGCAGGCAGATGGTGCTTGTGTTTCTGTGACATCAAAATATTTGTGTTCAAGATAGCAGAATCAAGCCGGACCGCTTTTATTTTCCCCATTTAACCGTTTAGCTCAGCCTCAGACAGGCAGCGTGGGGTGTTATTGAGAGCATGGGCTTTGGAAGCAGACTGGGGTGGATTAGACTCTCCGTGCTCCTAAGCCCTGTGACTTGGTGTCCTAGTTTGGAAGATGGATCAATGGGCAAAATGGTAATAATTGTATCACTTCAACTAGGTAAGCCTGTATCTGGGATGAAGACGGCCAGTAAATATGTGTAAAGCCACATTCTGAGTGCTTAGTAAATGCTTGTTTGTCCCCTTCAGTGGGAGATGACAACGGTCCTTGATTAAGGACATGGGGGACATGGTGGGCACTTAGAGGTGGAGGAGATCCTTGGAAACACAACTTATTTGTGAGTCTTAGCCTCTCATCAGAGAGTCCAGTCATCCAGGGAAGGCATGGAGACCAGTACCACAGAGAACAAATACGTCAAGTCTTTAAGACTGCTCATCAAAAGAGCCTTCTTTGTATAAGAAAGAAGGGCGAGATTAAAGGAGAACCAAGTGACCTGGTTCCTCCCTTCAGGGTGAGGAGTCCAGCAATGGCATCTGCCTGTCAGTTGAGGAAAAAGGACAAATTGAAGAATTCCTAGAAAGAAAGAGACATGAGAGGAAAGAAGGGATTTTTTTTTAAGTGTCCCAAGGAGGAAGGAAGTTAAACAAGAGGCAGAACACTTGCCAACTGCCAGCAATGACTGCAGACATTAGACCAGCATCACCAGTGACCTTTTGCATCTTTATAGTCTCTCTCTCTCTCTCTCTCTCTCTCTCTCTCTCTCTCTCTCTCTCTCTCTCTCTTTCAGTGTGCTTGTCTATCTTAGACACTGTTTAGTTTCTTAGGGCTACTCTGACAAAGTAGTACAAAATTGGGTGTCTCAAAATAACAGAAAATGTACCCAAGCTGGAGGGAGATCAAGGTGTCAGCCACATTGCTCCTCCTAGGACCTGCAAAACAGGGTTTTTACATTCTGTCTTCTCCTTACTCACCAGCCATGGCCAGAGCTGGTGTTCCTTGGCTTGAAGCTGTACCAAGTGTCTGCTAGTCTCGTCCCGTGGCATTCTCCTTGTGGTGAACATGGTCATGCTGCTTCAGGGCTCATGTTAAAGATGCAATGATAACTTGGTCACCTTCACAGGCACTGAGACAGTTCAATATGTAATGATGGTCTGATGGTAGTACTGCTCTCTCTGTGGAGAATGCAGATGTGTACAGAACATCCTGTGAATCATTTCACGGAGTCCACAGACTTTTGTGGATTCCACACAAAACTTGCTGTGCCTAGCGTGGGCCAGCAGTGTCGGTATTACCTGGGGGTTTTCTGGAAATCTAAAACCACAGGCTTCAGACCTCTACATCGGCTCTGCATTTGGACGAGGACTCTCATCATGATCATGATGAGCCCTGATCTTGGATGAAGATACCCTCCCCCTTTTCTTTCTCCTGCTTCCTCTCTGGTTACCAGCTAGGAGAATCGAGTTTACCTGCCTGGCTCTTCATCACTGCTCAGCACACCGGCTTCTGTGACAGCCCGTACAATGTTCTCCTTGCCACAGATGAAACCACGTTCACTTCTAACAAACATGCCCTAGGATCTCTTTTACATAAAGGCAAATATCAGTCATCAATTAACGTAGGGAACAGCTACTTTTTGCTGAGCCTCCACAAGGAAGAGGGCTGTCTCCCAAAGGTTCTGACTCTCCAGCTGAGTCCCATCCCTGACTTTGTAACCTTTTTGTTCTTCAGGATCCATAGGAAGGACTGGCCAAGTCTTTCAGAGAAAGTACCACGTTAGAAGCTGTGGCTATTTCCTTTCCATAGTGACTTAGAGTTCTCCCTCCAATTCATGAACATAGATGGGGACAGATGGACAGATGGACGGACATACAGACTGATCTATGGACTGGGAACGGACAAACTGGCTGATTTACTGACTGACTTATCTTCTTTTCCTGTTTCTACATACAGCAAGAAAGGCTTACATTTAGAAGTTTCTAGCAATTTTTGTCTCAGAGGTAATAGGATCATAGGCTCATTCTTGGAGTAGATTTTGTTTGGGAAAATAAAATCTAGCATGGGGTCTTTTACCCCTTTGTTACATGAATATAAGGAACATGTTTGTTGAATTTATTAAAATACCAATTTTCTTTTTATTTTGGGGGTTATTTGCCTTAAGTATCTTTAATGATGTGAATCTCTTAGACAGAGTTAATGAGCAGTTTAGATGTTTTCTTGAATATATTCAGTTAACACAGTTTCCCAGAGTTATCCATCCAGTTTCCATTGTCTCTCCTGCACTTTAGACTTTCTTGTTCTGCTACAGACTTCCTTTGTTTTCCACTGTGCTTAGCATCTTCTAACATGTGATGACACACTGTATATCTTAAGTGATGCCCTATGAGCCAAGGGTGGGCTTTGTTCACTGGTGTTTCTCAACTGCTTAAGGGGAGCTGTCTTGTGAAAGCTGATAGTAATGTTGAATACATGGGTAAGTGCTTTTTGTCTTAATAGAACAAATATTCCTACATTTGTGCACATTTTGCAGGTTAGGATTATTTTAAATATTTTATTATAGAAGTCACTTTTTGCCTGTTCCTAATATTTTGATACTTACTTATTATATTTCAAATGTCATCAAATGGCCAGTTCACTGACTTTATTGAGGACTTTTACTTTAAAATCCACAATAATTTAAGATGATTTGGATAGCTTTGGGCAGTTTTTTGTGGCACTTTAATTTGTAGGTTTTGTTTTAGCTTCCTAATACTGGTTTACAAATAAGTTTTTTTTTTGTCTTCCGAATAATGTTTAAGAAGTGTACCTTCATTCCATCTGTGTCTCTCCCAGTTCTGCGCTGCTGTGACTGGTGGGGGTTGGGGTGGAACCTTTACTGGAGACCTCAGGGGTGTATTAGTGCCCCGCCTGCCTAGTCTAGTGTGGACTGCTGATCCTTTGAGGGCAGGGATAAAGGGGAACTTGGGAGGGGTGAGGCGAGGGAGTGGGGGAGCTGAGGGCAGAGGAGCGAGTCTGAAGACACTGACTCACGGCTCCCAGGAACCTTCTAGTCCTGCCGAACTTTTTAGCATAAAATGTCAAACTTGTTCTTAGTGACTTAACCTTGAGTATCCATCGTCCCGGAAGAAACCTGTGTAGTCTCCAAGAGTCTGGTGGTAGGTGCTTCAGCAGGAGACATCAAGTATTCTAGTTACCAGTGTAAACTGAATGAAACACGGGGGTTGAATCCCCTGGGAATTTAAGAGAAATACCTTTCTGTCTTTGTAAACGTGGGTGCATCTTAGGTTGACGTCTTTGGTTCCATGCCTGATTCTTGAAAGGTGCCTGCTGACTGCTGACACAGGCCTGACTGGGCTGTGTGTGGGTTTTCCTTAATAGAACAGCTGGTTCTCCATTGAGTATTCATCTTGTCTTTCTCGAGGAGAGTGGAGTTCTAGGTTCACAGGTGAGAAACCTGGAGATCCTTTTGGGTATCTGTTTTTAAGCACCTGATGTGAGAGGCCTGGCCGGGACCTAGAGGTAGGCTTGTTCTAGAGAGGCCAGGGTAATGTCTTACAACAGTTCTGAAGGGATTTATGTCTGCCTGGGTGGCACTGAGGTGATGGAAGTGAGAAAGGCTGGAGAAACTTCTACAGAGGGTTATGGGGAACTTGGAGAATTGAAGAAAGCCAGCAGTTTAGAGCAAGGTCGTCTGCCAGAGGCAAGGGGCTGTCTGAGGAGGCATCTGTGGAGAATGTGAGAATGCCCTTCAAGATCTCTGAAAGTACAGGGTTGGGTAGCCTTGCCATGACTTGCAGGTAGGTACTCAGAATGCTCTCCATATGAAGGTAGCAAGACCTGACACTCTTGCCTTGCAGGCTGGTGACAAAATGTTTGTTCCACCAATAGCTGTAGTCTACCCCTGCCTTACACTTCCAGAGGTAGCCTGTTTTCAAGACACAAATGGAGGTCCAGAGAAGTGCGTGGGTTTCCTTTCTCTGTCATAGAACTTGGCCTTTTCTGTTCTGCCGGGCACCTGAGATGTTTCCCTTAGCGGATGAGAACTCAGCTTCCAGAGGTGTCCCTTTCAGATTTTCTTCTTGGGGTCCTGGAAGAGAATGAGAGAGCCCTGTCTACCTCAGACCACATAGGGTAAAGACTTTCTTCCCCAGGGCAGTGGGAGAACACTAGAAGTGGGAGAAGGGGCTAGAATGGGCTAGCCATGGCTCTGTTTTTCTGAATGGAGAACTTGAGAATCTGCCTCCTCTTTTATGGGAACAACTGAAACACTCTGAACTTTGGAAATGCTGGCCTCCACGGGTGATTCTGGGTGCATTTGGAGAACTTTTCCCAGCAGGAGGTGAAACTTACTCTCCTCAGAGTACTGCTGAGTCCTGGCCTGGTGGGCGCAAAGACAGAGGGCCCCGAGTGCTCATGAACTGGAGATCGAATCTACGAGGCACACACCATATTATGGGAGTCAGTTGACAAGACAAAACTTAACTCCATTATTTTTCCCTAAATGTACCATAGCAAATGTGAAATGATCGTGACCACATGGATTATCTTCATGAAAGTTTGTCTCTTCTTTCTAGAGCATACTTCTGTGTGAGTCTCACTCCAAAGAGTTTTCATTATAACGGATAATGGAGAGGAGCTTTGACGCCAGGATGAGGCATTTCTGTATTTCAACAGCTTCCTTAATCTTTTCATTCTTGTAGGTAGGATGTGAGAATCATCCTAGCGGGATGTTATAAAGCACCAAGGATATGTTAGCTTAACTAACTTCTCTCATGAATAAAATCAGCTAAGAAATACTTAAACCGACTTAGTTCCTACAAGGCGTGCACTTCACCTTGTATATAGAACTGTGGGTAAATTCAGTCTTAAAAAGTGCCAGTCTTAAAAAGTGCGTGACCCTTGGCATTTTATAGTCAGGCAGGGGCCAACGGCATGGGAAACTGTAAGTAGCTCATACGGTGTGTGTTGTTGCCTAACATGGCTGTGGTGGCTGCTTGGACCGTGTAGAGTCACACATCTATCAGTGACGTGGATAGAAGAAGAGCTCAAGATTAACCCCGTGGCTCGTGCTGTGAATTCTCTTATGCTCTACCAGATAAGCTCCCAACCCGAGCATTCGGGGACGTTGCTATAATATATAGGGTGAGATGTGAGAGGCCGTACTTGCACTTAGAGACGATGTGTGTGTGAGGGAAACACTGGACTCCTGGATTCAAATCCTACCTCCGTGACTGTGAAGCATCATTTTGGCACACCGTGCTTACCCTGGTTGTCCCACTGAGGATTAAATGAGGCATACATAGCTTTGGCACTCAGAAAACCTTGACACACCTTGAGAATTTTTTTCCTGTTTCCCTTCTTTCTAGGTTTTTCTTGTGGCAAACAGAAGTTTAAAAACAAGCTAAATGGTCCACACTGCACTAGCTTCGTATGGAAAGTTATGGAAGAGAATGAGAGAGAAACTCACACATACCTCACTCCAGAGAGCCCCAGTTACCCCCCAGGAAGTGCAAACTCTGCTTCCTTGGGGCTCCTCTTTTAACACTTGGTCACCAGAGGGACACTTGTCTCCTCACACCCACTTCCCTGTCAGGCTGATGTTGGCTGAACACTTTTGAAGACCTGAGCTAGATCTTGTTAATTTTATATTATCCCTGCCTTCTACCCTGATTTTCATCATTCTTATTTAGTGAATACACAATAAAACATCTTAAAAATACTACTGATTAATATATTTTGGCAGCAAGAAAGGAGAAAAATTAACCAAGCTTTTCCAATCTCATCCAAAGTTAGCTCCCAAACTTTACCTCAAATTGTTTCATTTTAAGGAAGGGCTCCTGTGAAGGCAGACTTGGAAAGCCTGGGCCAATTCCCCAACCTGTAATAAACTATATGTATAAAGATAGCAGTGTTGTTATACAATTTAATTAGTACATCACTCAGACATTTGGACCAATGCCTGGCTCTTTTTCTGCATGTTCATTTAGCTTTTAGTCTAACTCCCACGTGAAATAAACAAAAAGGCTAATTGCTTTTGGATTTTAGCACCGGGTGAAATACCTGGATTCATTATGTGAGTCATATTTTATAGGTAGATTAAAGGTTCTATTGGCAAATGAAAAATTCTAAGATGACAGCTGTAATGCTAAAAGGCGAGGCAATTGAAAGGCCTGTGCTCCCACAGGCAACATATGGATCCATCTGACATGTTCCTGGTTCTCATGGCAGTGTAAATGTTTGCACACTGATGAGAACATCGCCCCTGGCTGGGAAGAGCGTGTGTCATGGCTCTAAAGCAATGATGTGCTGGTAAAGGTTTAAGGATTTTGTTCACCAGGAAAACAAAACAAAACAAAACAAAACAAAACAAAACAAAACAAAACAAACTCCCTCTTGTTTGTAAGTTCAGACCACAACTGATCTCAAGGAGTGGGAATAGCTCCTCACACCTGACTCTCCCCAGCCCTCTGGCCAGTGCTTCCTGGGGTATGGGGCAGAGGGCAGGCCTGGTTTCAGAAGCTAATTCCTCCAAAATATAGATGTTGGTGTGGGGGAGTTCTGGAGCAGATCCCCGTGAGCATGTTAGGGCCCAGCAAATGGGAATGCCTTCTCAGCTTCCTGGAGAACAAGGCAGGTAGATGAAGGTGATTTGCATCCATCTGGCATTTTTAGATGTGTGTGAGGCGGATGGTGTAGGACATATTTGTGACCTATACTGTCAGACATACTCTGCTGTTGCCTATTTGGGGTTGCCTGGGAATAGAGTTTCCAATAATTTCTGAATTGGGCTGGGCATGGGGGTGAATGTCTGTAATCCAAGCACTCCAGAGGCTAAGGAGTGACTTTGAGACTAGCCTGGGCTACTTAGTGAGACCTAAACTCTATTAAGCAGAATCATATCAATCAAATTCTATCAAAGGTTTTAGAAGCCTCTGACACAGTGCAAGCTACTCACTTGCTACTATCTGCAGGCTGATGTAGCACGTCAAATATGAGAGAAAGTAAGACTTCACTCCCCATGGTACAGAGCAAGCTTGGTGCTGGATTATAGACTTTTCTTGGGCCTTGTGCTTGGGGACTGGTAGACAGCGGAAGAGCCCTGTACAGTTGTATTAATCTGAAGACCCACCCATCTCTCCCATTTCCCATGGCAGTAAATATGTGATTATTATAGTCCAATCATACTTTTGGCTCAGGTTGCCTAGGAGGCAGATGTGAAGACCATCCAGTGCAAGCAAGGTCGTTCTGGCTCTCCTCCAGGCATGGCAGGCTTACAGAAGGTTAGATATTTGAGTCCCTAGCTATGAAACCAGCTACTGCTAACCAATGATGGCAGCATACTAACAGGGAGTGAAGTTGGACTTCACCTGAAGTCCTGGTGAGAACTGGGGACAATAACAACCACTTATCTGAGCTTATCCCTTATCCTTGCCAGGCAGTGGGTTGAGCATCTTCTAGCCATTATCCCAGTTTGTCTCACTCTTCCAGTGGTCTTAAGCTCCATACCCAGAGTTGCGCTGGAAAAGTGATGCTGGCATGAAGAATCAGATGGTTTGACTCTCAAGCTAAGCTGCTTGCCTCTGTGTTGGATCATCTCTCTCTAAGCATGGAGTATGGGCACCATGATGCATATTTCCAGTGAGCATTGCACACAGGCAAATCCAGATGTTCTTTGCCCACTTTCTTTTTTCCTGTTATAGAGGAGTTGACCCTGACACTCCTGCTCCTGACCTTGCTCAAGGAGGAACTTCAATAACTCCTCTCTCCCCATCTGACTGAGTTCTGTTCAGGAAGATAACTCTCACATCTTCAACTCTCTCCACATATCACACACCAGTGGAGTATGCCTTCCATCAGTTCTTTAAAGGGAGAACTTCCAGAAGCCAGCAGTGCCCTCAACATAATCAGCTCAAACTCAGGCTGACGAGGTAAGTTTTCTTAATAAACACACATTTGAAATAGCAAATTTACAAAAATTATTGTGCCTAAGAATAATCTAAAGTTTCTATGGGATGAACAACAATCCACCCCAAAAA
>JADRCD010105451.1:0-14172 GCA_019843815.1 Montemys delectorum | reverse complement strand
CCCATAGCATTATTGTTATGTAAAATAGAGTGCAAATTAAATAAAGAAGGTGAACACAGTTACTCAGATACATATTAAAGCGTAAAAATGTAAGAGAAATATAACAATAGTTTAGTGGTACTTATATCTGGAGGCAGGGGAAATTGTGGGTATTATTTTCTTGTTCTTATCTTCTGTAGATTTTATATTTATGTCATTTGACAATATAGTTTATAATCAATAGTATGTGGATTTCTTAGAGAGGGACTCATAAGAAGGACATGATATCTTTCAGCACAAAACAGAGATATGCATGGGTCCCCCAGGGAGGTATTGCCAGTGCAGATATAACTTGAAGGTTTCAAACAAGAGATATTGAAGCTCTGTGTTAAAATAGAGTTGTCCTCTAACCTACAATAGGACAACAATGTGCCTACTAAACAATACAAGCTAACAAATAAAAAAATCTCAGTGCTAGGACTGAGTAATAACTCAGTTCTGAATTTGGTCATTGAAGTCCCTAGGATTCCAAATACTAAAGGCCGTCTTGGTTACTTTTATATTGATTCAATTGAACACCACAACCAAAGCAATTTATTAAAAAGAAATATTTACTTTAACTTACAGTTACAGATGGGTAGAGTCCATGGTGGTACAACAAAGGCCTGGTAGAAGGGAAAGCTGAGAGCTCATATCTGGACCTTCAAGGCTGAGACATAATACTGGGAATGGTGTGAATCTTTTGAAATCTCAAAGCATGCCCCAGAGACACACCCTCTCCAAGGCCATACCTCCCAAATCCTTTTCAAACAGTTCCACCAACAGGGAACCAAATATATAAATTTATGAAGCCATGGGAGACATTCTCATTTAAACTGCCATAGAGACTTTTATGTTTTCTTTGTATTGGTTTGCACATTTTTGTGTTAGATGTTTCCTCCAGATTTCCCCATTTTCCCATTTTTTTCACCACTATGGAAATTTCATGCATTCTACTAAATTGTCTCCATTTGGATTTATGCTATCTATTGCCATTTAGAGGGGAATATGACTGAAGTACAACATATAAATAATTAACATCATTCTTGCTGTTAAGTTTTAGTAGAAAACATTGGTGAACTTTGCATGCACAATAAATTTCAGAGCACATGGTACTAGAGAACTGTTTGTAGATAATAGCATTTACATATGTTTTTTAATTGATTGGTGTACTGGATGGCTTTATGTGTCAACTTGACACAGGCTGCAGTTATCACAGAGAGGGAGCTTCAGTTAGGGAAGTGCTTCCATGAGACCCAGCTGTGGGGCATTTTCTCAATTAGTGATCAAGGGGGTAGGGCCCCTGTTGGTGGTGCCATCTCTGGGCTGGAAGTCTTGAGTTCTATAAGAGAGCAGGCTGAGCAAGCCAGGAGAAGCAAGCCAGCAAGGAACATCCCTCCATGGCTTCTGCATCAGCTCCTGCTTCCTGACCTGCTTGAGTTCCAGTCCTGACTTCCTCTGGTGATCAACAGCCATGTGGAATAAAGCTGAATAAAGTAAAGCTTGGTCATGATGTTTGTGCAGGAATAGAAACCCTGACTACAAATTGGTACCAGCATAGTAGGGTATTCCTGTGACAACCTGACCATGTTTTGAGGAGGAATGTGGAAGGACTTTGGAACTTTGAGCTAGAAGAGCCACTGATTGTTAAGAACTCTGTGGAATGTCTGTGGGAGCTTGGAAGATCATGTTGAGAACAGTGCAGAAGATGGAGGCCTGGCTTGTGAATTTTCAGAGGGAAGATTAAAGACCCTTATCAGGGCCATGTTGTTTTGATTGTGAAGGTTCTGTGTTTCTGGTTAGCTGGGGCTGAAGTATCAGCTGTGATTAACAAGATACCAGAACTACTAAAGAGAGAACTTTGCATTACTGGGACTATTGATGCTGGTTAGCTGGAGCTAAGAAATTAGTGGTGATTAAGAAGAGACCAGCATCATTGAGGTAATATCTTCTGAGAAGTGTTTTCTGAGAGCACAAAGAGGCTGTGTTCCAGAGACAGCCAGTGTTGTACCTTGTGCTGCAGCAGGACTTGGTAATGTGTCACCCAGGTGGTACTGGTTTTGACAGCATGAAGGGGTCATGAGGAGCAGCTGAGGCTCGGCACAGTGAGAGGCCATGGAAGGCCATTGGTGAAGGTGCAGCCTCAGTTTGCAATTGATGGCCCAGGACTGAAGGTGTCATGCAAAGGAGTTGAGACTTGGCACTGTAAAGACAGTCTATGAGAGGCTATTGGTAAAGCCTAGTTACAGCATTGTTTTGAGAATGCCAGTGCCATGCAGTGGCCACCAAGAATGTGGGACTTTAGATCTTGGGGATGAATAAGAACATAAGGGTTGAGGCTTAATAGTGATATGTTTTTGTGTCAAGTTGACAAGGGGTCAATTGTACTGGCTGGTTTTGTGTGTCAACTTGACACAGGCTGCAGTTATCACAGAGAAGAGAGCTTCAGTTGGGGAAGTGCCTCCATGAGACCCAGCTGTGGGGCATTTTCTCAATTAGTGATCAAGGGGGTAGGGCCCCTTGTGGGTAGTGCCATCCCTGGGCTGGAAGTCTTGCGTTCTATAAGAGAGCAGGCTGAGCAAGCCAGGGGAATCAAGCCAGTAAGAAACATCCCTCCATGGCCTCTGCATCAGCTCCTGCTTCCTGACCTGCTTGAGTTCCAGTCTTGACTTCCTCTGGTGATCAACAGCCATGTGGAAGTAAGCTGAATAAACTCTTTCCTCCCCAACTTGCTTCATGGTCATGATATTTGTGCAGGAATAGAAACCCCGACTAAGACAATTGGGGATGCCAGGTATGCATATATTTTTTGTCAAGACATGAAAATAAATAAATGCTAGCCAATATCACTATTACAATAAAATTCTCTTTTAAAATTCATAAGTATGACTTGTAGCTAAGTTGACAAAAAAAGAAAGTTATATATCTGCAATAGGGTACAAAAACAAAAGTAGATATTATAGAAAATCATTAATATTACTATAAGAGAAATAGCAAAGAAAACAGAAATAAATAATGTTGCTAATGCTTTCATAAATAAGCAGCCAAAACACCATTATATCCAAGTGCACTGAACTGCTTGTCCTGGCTGAGGTCAGCTTTAGCCATCAGTGACCTGTTCTTATACGAATGTACTATAAGAGCTGGAGTAAGGCTATATACATAGACATGAAATAGGAAATTAATAAAGCAAGCATAGACAATCAGTTGAAGGATACCTGAGAGCAGAGAGAGACAATGAAGTATGCTCTGAAAACCTGAAGCTGAAACCAAGGAATATTCACCAGAATAGGCAATCCTAACCTTATTGTTGTTTGGGTGGTACAAGGAATTACTAGAATTCCTTAGACCATAATGCATGAGCCTGAAGGCATGGAAAATATAATGTAAACTCAAGCAGGTGAATATTCTGTGTGAACTTAGGATCTTAGGCACTGAAAATTCTATGAATGGGAATAACTATGAAACAATACAAGATTGAATTTAAGGCCTCTTCCACATGTGACATTGATTTTTGTACCATCAACAAGGCCAAGAACATGAGGCCAGATAACTGCATCTCTCAGTCCTTATTATAGAAGCTGCTACCTGCAGTAGATGGTGATTAGCATATACTCACCACTAATCAAAATGTAAAGAATAATATTAGATTGTGAAGTACACAGCCCTAGAATATCTGTATTACATCCCTTCTCCAAATATTTCATGAATTTCCAGATGTTGTGTTTTCATGTTTTTCTTGTTTTAATTATACTTTTATTATTTAAAACATTTTAAAGTTTAAATATATTTTGATAATATTCTTTTTTCTCTCCCAAGTCTTTTTAGATCCTTTTCACATCCCTACTCACCCAACCTTAAGTTCTTTCTAAAAAACAAAAGGGAAAAAAGAAAAACCCATTTCAACTATACCGAAATTAAAAAAAAAACAAAATAAAACATATCCGAAAAGAAAGAGAAAGAGAGAGAGAGACTATCAGTTTGTAACCAAATAAAAGGACACAAAAAACTAGAAATCCATTCTGTGTTTGCCAACTAGTGCTTAATATGTGGCCTGCCCTGGAATGGTTGATATACTCAGAGTTACCCCACTGGAGAAAATCATTTTACTCTCCCAGCAGGTATAAATAATAGTTCAGTTATTTACCTTCAACTTAGTGGCTAGGTTTTTATTCATTTATTCACTCATCCATTTAAAAATACATAAAACAAAATATAATATGATGAAATTTTTAAAAATCATCATATCAAAGTTGAACAGGAAAAGCCAACAGAAAAAAAAAAAGAGCCTAAGATAAGTCACAAGAGTCAGAAATCCGCTCATTCACACAATCATGGATCCCATAAAAAAACAAACAAATAAACAAAAACACACTAAACTGAAAGCCATACTACATACACTGAAAACCTGAGTAGGCTCTGTGAGTCCTGTTTTAGTGTCCAAGTTCTTATAAGCTTTGCTCATGTTGATTTAGAGGACCTTGTTTTCTTGATGTCCTCTATCCCCTCTGGCTTTGACACTCATTCTACCTTCTTTTCTGCAGGTATTCCTAAATGTGATGGTTTGTTTATGCTTGGCCCATGGAATGGCACTTTTAAGAGGTGTAGCCTTGTTGGATTAGGTGTGCCACAGAATGATGGGCTTTAAGGCCATCATCCTAACTGTCTGGAAGTCAGTATTCTGCTAGCAACCTTCAGATGAAGATATAGATATCTTAGCACCTGCTTATTTCCTGCACCATGCCTGCCTGGCTGCTGCCATGTCCCAACTTGATGATAATGGACTGAACCTCTGAACCTGTAAGCCAGCCCCAATTAAATGTTATTCTTATAAAAAGTTGCCTTGGTCATGGTGTCTGTTCACAGCAGTAAAATACTAAGATACTAAACCTTGAGGGGAAGATTTGATGGAGACAACCCATTTAGGGATGTTCCAAACTCTCTCCTTCTCTGAATGTTGTGTGGCTGCCTGTTTCTGCATTTGTTTCCATCTGCTGAAGGAGGCTGCTCTGATGATGGCTGAATGAGCACTGATTTGTGAGTATAGCAGATTATCACTAAGAGTCATTTTATCATTACATTTTCTTTGTTTTTTAGAGCAGTACTACATGAAGCTAGATAAAAACCAGTTTATTTTTTAATAATTATTTATTATTGGTAAAACCAAATAATACTGCACTACAAAAGGGGGAAAGGGTTTTTTATTTTGAGACAAGATTACATAGACTAGTGTTGCCTCCAATCTACTATGTATGTATTCAAAGATGACCTTGAACATTTGATACACATTATTTCACTGTTAAAGTGCTATAATTATAAGTAAGTGCTATTAAGCCTTGTTTTGCAGTACTTTAGATCAAACATATGAGTTTATGCATGCTAGGCAAGCACTTTTTCCAATACTCTATATTGTCAGCCTTATTCCTGTACTTTAAGATGAATTATCTCATGTTATCGTGTTATTTTGTCTTACAGTAGTATTTTCCTTACTGATTTAAAAACTATGTTTGTACATACATAGTCCCCTAAACCCCATTGTTTAGTTCTGGGCTTGTTCCTCAGTCTAGAGGGGCTTGGCAGGATCCCTAACCATCTTGGATCCCTGTTCAAAATGTATCTGAAGGCTCTGGCAGAAAATAAAAAACAAAAGTTCCCAGGAGGAGTAGACAGTATAAAATAATCAAACTCAGGGCTGATATCATTCAAAAAGAAACAAAGAGAACAATACAAAGAGTCAAGGAAACCAAGAGCTGGTTCTTTAAGAAAATCAACAGATAAACAAACCTTTATCCAAACGAACTAAAAGGCAGAGAGTCAGTATCTAAATTAACAAAATCAGAAAGGAAATGGGAGATATAACAGTGGACATTGAGGAAATTCAAAGAACCTTTAGATCTTATTTCAAAAGCCTGTGCTCCACAAAATTGGGAAATCTAAATGATATAGATGATTATCTAGACATATGCTAATTACCAAAGATAAATCAAGGTAAGGTAAACTATCAAAATAGTACTATAACCTGCAAAAGAAATACAAGCAGTCATTAAAAGTCATCTAACCAGAAGAAGCCCTGCAACAGATGGTTTTAGCACAGTATTCCAGCAGACATTCAAGTAAGAGTTAATGGCAATACTTCTCAAACTATTCCACAAAATAGAAACAGATGGAACACTGCCAAACCCATTCTATGAGGCCACTATACTCCCGATACCTAAACTACACAAAGACTTAACAAAGAATGAATTTTAGACCAATCTCTCTTACAAACATTGATGCAAAAATACTCAATAAAATACTCACAAACCAAATCCAAGAATGCATTAAAGACATCATACACCATGATCAAGTAGGCTTCATATCAGGGATGCAGGTGTGGTTGAATATATGAAAATCCATCAACAAAATCCACCATAAAAATGAACTGAAAAAAAAAAACCAAAACAAAACCACATGATCATCTTACTAGATACAGAAGAAGCATTTGACAAAATCCAACACCCCTCTATGATAAAAGTCTTAGAGCGAACAGGGATATACAGCAACCTAATAGCCAATGTCAAATTAAATGGAGAGAAACTTAAAGCATTTCCACTAAATCAGTGACAGGAAAAAGCTTTCCACTATCACTATATATCTTCAATATAGTACTTGATGTTTTAGCTAGAACAATAACCTAGCTATTTGCCTTCAGACAACTAAAGGAGCTCAAGGGATACAAATTGGAAAGGAAGAAGTCAAAGTATGGCTATTTGTGGATAATATGATGGTATATATAAATGACTCCAAAAATTCTACAGGGGAACTCCTGAGCAGATAAACACCTTCAGTAAATTGACTGGGTCCAAAATTAATCCAAAGAAATCAGTAGCCCTCCTCTCTACAAGCAAAAAAACAGGCTGAGAAAGGAATTAGGGAAACAGTACCTTTAACAATCACCACAGATAACATAAAATACTTCTAAGCAACCAAGTAAAAGACCAGTATAAGAAGAACTTCAAGTCTCTGAAGAAGAAAATTGAAGATGGAAAGGTCTACCATTCTCATGAGTTGGTAGTATTTTTTTGAATT
Organism: Montemys delectorum; assembly: GCA_019843815.1. Lineage (NCBI taxonomy): Eukaryota > Metazoa > Chordata > Mammalia > Rodentia > Muridae > Montemys > Montemys delectorum. The sequence continues at coordinate 7,086 of JADRCD010105451.1, read as the reverse complement.
GGTAGTATAGATGTAGTAAAAAATGGCCATCTTACCAAAGTAATCTACAGATTTAATGCAGTTCCAACACTAAATTAGATTAGATTAGTTTCATTAGATCTTGAAAGAATAATTCTTAGCTTCATATTGATAAACCAAAAAAAATTCTAAAACTATCTTGAATAATAAAAGAACTTCTAGAGGTATCACTATCCCTGACCCCAAGCTGTAGTACAGAGAAATAGTAATAAAAACTGCATGGTATTTATATAGAAACAGAAAATTGGATCATTGGAATTGAATCCAAGATCCAGAAATAAACACACACACCTATGGGACACTTGATTTTTGATGAAGAATCCAAAATCATACAAATGAAAAAGGGAGAGGATATTTAACAAATAGTGTTAGTCTAACTGGATGTCTGCATGTTAAAGAATGAAAAAATATCCATATTTATCATCTGCACATAAAATTCAAGTCTAAATGGATCAGACTTCAACCTAAAACCAGATACACTTAATTAAATACAACACAATGTGGGGAATAGCCTTGGTCTCATCAGTACAGGAGACAACTTCCAGAACAGAACACCAATGGCTCAGGCCATTGGTTAAGAAATAATAATTGGGACCTCATGAAACTGAAAAGTTTCTGTAAGTCAAAGGACACAGTCATTAGGACAAAATGACAGCCTACAGATTGGTAAAAGATCTTCACCAACCCTACATCCAACAGAGGGCTGATGTATATATAAAATACATAAAAACTCAAGAAGGTAGATAGCAACAGTCAAAAAAAAAAACATTTTAAAAAGGAGGTACATAGCTAAACAGAGAATTCTCTACAGAGGAATCTAAAATGGCCTGGCCTAGAAATACCTAAAGAAATGTTCACAGTTCTTCATCACCAGTGAATTGCAAATCAAGAGAGGCTTGAGATTCTACCTTACATCCATCAAAAAGACTAAGATAAAATATTCAAAAGATAGCATATGCTGGAGAGGTTGTGGAACAAGAAGAACACTGCTTCATTGTTGGTAGAAGTGCAAACGTGTACAACCACTTTGGAAATCAATTTGGTGGTTTCTCAGGAGATTGTGAATAGTTCTACCTCAATGCTCAGTTATACTGCTCCTGGTCATATACCTAAAAGATGCTCCACCATCCCACCAGGACACTGGCTGCAACTATCTTCATAGCATCTTTATTTATAAAAGCCAGAAACTAGAAACAACCTAGTTGTCTCACAACTGAAGAATGGATACAGAAAATGTGGTGTATCTACAAAATGGAATACTACTCAGCCATTAAAAAGCAAGGACTTCATGTATTTTGCAAGCAAATAGATGGAACTAGAAAATATTATCTTGAGTGAGGTAATGCAGACCCAAAAGGACATACATGGAATGTGCTCACTTATAAATGGATAGAAGCCAAATATCAAGTTGGGCCCAAAGGAGGATAATTGAATCTTTCTCAGAAGTTGAAACAAAATAGATACCAGAGGTCAATAAAAGGGGAGAAAAAATAAAAAAGGGGGAAAGCTGGGTGGAAGAGGGGCTGGGAAGGGAAGAGGAATAGCAGGAGTGGGGATCATATGTAGGGAGAGCAGGGGAGAGAGAAGGGAGATCTCTTGAGGTATGTAATCTCTAGGACATGATAGAGACCTGGAATGGCGATAGATCCCAGAGGATCTATGGGGGCAACTCTAGCTGAGATTCATAGCAGTGGGGGATATAGATTCTGAACTGGCCACTTCCTGTAGCCAGGCAGGACTCCCAGTGGGGTGATAAGGTCACTAACACACACACACACACACACACAGAGAGAGAGAGAGAGAGAGAGAGAGAGAGAGAGAGAGAGAGAGAGAGAGAGAGAGAGAGAGAGAGAGCTACATACACAAAACCTATGCAAAACTTGTCCTGTCTACAAGAAATACAGGAACAAAGGTGGAGCAGAGCTTGAGGGAATAACTGTTACAATTTGAGGCCCATTCCATGAGTAATAACCAATCCATGACACTATTAATGATACTCTGTTATGCTTGTTGACAGGAGCCTAGCATAACTATTCTCTGAAAGAGTCTACACAGCAGCTGGCTAAAACAGATGCAGAGACCCACAGACAAACAAAACAAAGCTTGGAAAGTCTTGTGGAAGAGTTGAGGGGAAAAATTGAGGAGCCTGAAGGGGATAGAATCTCCACAGGTTGACCAACAAAGTCAATTAATCTTAACCCTTGGGGGGGGGGTCCCAGAGACTGAATCACCAACCAAAGATCATACACGGGCTGGACCTAGGCCACCTACACACATGTTGTAGATGAGCTTGGTCTTCATGCTGGTCCCCCAACAACTAGAGCAGTGGTTGTCCCTGAGCCTGTCCACAAGCCTCCTGCTTGTGGATCCCATGCCCCTAAATGGACAGCCTTGTCTGGCCTCAGTAGGAGAGGATGTGCCCTAGTCCTGCAGTAACTTGATGTTTGTGTGTTTGGGGGAATGACCAAAAAAGGAGAGCTCCCCTTGGTGGAATAGGGGTAAGACATTCTTGAGGGGGTACTGAGATAAGAGGAAGGGGTGATATTGGGTTGTAAAGGGAATATATAAATTTAATTTAAAAACAAAAAAAAACCCAAAACAACAATAACAACAAAAAACTACTTTTGTTTGCACTATACTTTTGACTACTTGAATATAATATGTTGTAGGTAATTCGTTTTTACATATCTGTCTGGAATTCTAACAGTATCTTGTATTTGGTTGTACATTTCTTTCTCTAGATTTGTGAACTTCTCTTGATCCAATCCAATTTTAATTAATATCATTGGATATATTCTATATATTTTAGATTGTTTTCCCAGCTTCTTCATATATCTTGCTGGTTTTTAGGTTTGGTGTTTGTTAGGTCTCAAATCTGGGACAAATGACTGAGGTACATACTTAGCATATCAAAGTGGACCTGGCTACTTGGTTTTCCTAGCATCCCTTAGCCTCTACCTATTACTGGGTCCTCTTGGCTAGCACACATTGCCACCTAGCCTAAAAATATCCCACCCAAGTATTGGGCTGGCCTTCCTGCTCCCAGTTTTCCTTCACTATATAATTCAACCATGTTGTTTCCTTGGCCTTCTAATCTACTCTATACCTGCCTGTCCTCTTAGTCTGGCTCTTTCCTCTTCTATCCACCTTGCCTCACATGTCCCAGTTTAGTCTGATCATGTTCATCCTGGACTCTCAGATGTTACTGCATCTGGCTATGTTCTTTTTTTTTATCTACACTAAAATTTCTCCTCCACTATACCTAGGAACAGTCATGTCTTTTCCTCCATTAATTCTTTTTTTTTTTCATTCATCTGGTGCTGAAACCCAGTAGTGATCTGACTCTGGTCACAGTAAGGTCAGTCCTCCAAGTTCTTCTTCTACAGAAAATTCTCTCAGACCTGGTTCTGACAGCCTAAGGCCTGCTTCTCTGTATGACAGCTAAAGATGAAATTCTGTCCTAGATGACAGCTGAAGACCTCTCACTGCTGCCCAGCCACTGAGACCACATACACTATTTGGATTGTACCTCCTGCTATAAGTGAGGGGTCTCGGATCTCTAAAGATATTGAGGACTAACTAGTTTTAACTACAGCTACTTTCCTAAGGCTACAAATTGCCTGTTCTTCATATGTAAAAATTGGGCTTCAGGATTCATTGGAGAGCTACTAGGTCCCTAGTTGAGAAAAATAGTTTACCTTGTAACCAGACTGTGCAAACTATACCAGACCCAAATAAACTCACAAAACAGGTTTCAAAGTAACTTTTTAGTATTCCTTTGGGAACTTGTTTTACAAAGACTCTTCTGAGTAATTAACCACCAGTGTCTCCTGACAAATAGGTGGTAAAATATTTCGAATTTATGTAAGTTTTGAGAGTCTAAGAAAGTGTCTTATGGTACAGAGATACAAGTTGTAAAAGTCTGAGGACATAAAAGCTTAAGTAAGCTGTAAGAGGATAAAAAAAGTGTTTCAAGATGTGTAAATGCAAGTTATAAAGGTCCAAGCCAGTGTTTTAAAAGTGTGTTAATAAGTTGTAAATTCTAAAAAAGTAAGTTAAGGTATATAAAAATTTAAAAATTTTTCAGATTTCTTCTCCTTGCTATGCTATTGTTATATTAAGACTTCAAATGTTCAGAGTTTTAACATTAGTCAATGAAGTTCTGATAAGATATTAATCTAGTTAGTAAAGTACTGCTAAAATTACAGTAGTCATAAGATCAAAATTTTAAATTTCTTTTGGTTGGCTTCTAAGAATAGACATAAAGGTGCTTCTCAATCAAACATTTATGTCCAATCTAAAAGTATTAATGCTTTTAATCTAGATTCACATTGAGCTTTGCGAGCTTTTACTATGATCCAAGGTGTGAGTCAATTGCCTTTCCTACAATGTAGGTTTCAGGACAGATTAGAAACAGTGGTTATGCTAACATGTATAAAACTTTTTCCTTTTTTGTAAACTTAGGTAAGCTTCAGGAAATTGGCTTGTATACACCTCTTTCAGGTCATATGGACTCCAAATAAGTACCCCTAAGTTTTACCCTTTCCCTGGTCTTGGAACTCCTTTTCCCCAACTAACAGAACCACAAGCCCACAATTTCAAATGTACACCCAAGATAACTTTACCTTCATTAAATTTCTTAACTTTACCTTCTCTCCCTAGTCTATCTGTCCCTGTAGATTTCAAATCAAGGACAGATAGTTCTGTCTCCAATTGGTTCCAATTTTTGCCAGCTCTAGGCATTCTTTCAAAATCTGCATTCTAGACAGTTTCAAAGTTGCTAGCCCTGGGTGCTTTAGCCTCACTAACTGCTCCAACTGCCTGTACTTCCCTAGCCCTAGATAGTCCTGCAGAGCCTTGACAGCTAATGAAATAGCCTGTTCTTCCTATACATGGCCAGCGTTCCAGTTTACTTGGGCCTCTCCCAATAATGATACCACAATGTTAACAGGAAGTAGTCAAAAAGATTACATTACCCTTTATTATTTGTTTATAATCAACCAAAAGACTGAGATGTTATGTTTCAAACCTAGTAAAAATGGCTAGTTGAGCTTATTTGTAACAGCCAGGAACTGGAAACAACTCATATGTCCCTCAACTGAAGAATGGAAAAAAAATGTGGTACATCTCCACAATGGAATACTATTCAGCTATTAAAAAGAAAGAGATCACTGATGTTGCAGGTAAATGAATGAAACTTGAGAATATCATCCTGTGTGAGGTAACTCAGAGCCAGAAAAAGATACCTGGTATGTACTCACTTATAAGTGGACATAAAGTACAGAATAAGCATGCTATAATCCACAGACCCAAAGAAGGTAAGTAGTAAGGAAGTCCCAGGGGAGGTTTCATCAATATTACTTAGAAGGGGAAACTAAATAGCCATTGGAAGTGGATAGAGAGAGGGAACTGGGTAGGAAAGGGGGTTGAGGAGGAGAATAGGGATGGTGATCAGGTATAGGGAGGGGGCAGGGGAGGACTGAGAGTGAGAATGAAAATCAGTGGGGGATACCTCTGGTGACTAGCTGGAGGTCTGGGATAGGGCAGGGTAGGGGGGTCTCTGGGGGTAACTCTAGATGATATTCTTACTAGAGGGGGATATAGAGACTGAAGTGGCCACCTCCTATAACCAGGCAGGATTTCCAAAGGAGGGAGGGGCCATCAATTCATCCACAAAACCGTCAACCCAAAATGTGTCTTGACTACAAGATATACAGGGATTAAGATGAAGCAGGGAATAAGGAAACACAACCAGTGACTGTCTCAACTTGAGACCCATTCCATGAGAGAGAGCCAACCCTTGACACTGTTAATAATACTTTGCTATACTTGGAGACAGGAATTTAGCATAACCTTCTCCTGAGAGGCTTCATTCAGCATCTGATTGAAACAGATGCACCCACAGCCAAACATCAGGTGGAGCTTTGGGAGTCTTGTGGAAGACTTGGGGATAGAATTGAGAGAGACAGCGTGGTCAAGAACACCACAAGAAGATCTATAGAGTCAACTAACCTGGGCCCATGGGGGCTTACAGAGACTGATCCACCAACCAAAGAGCACACAGGGTTTGACCTAGGCACCACACACATATATAGCAGATGTACACATTAGTCTTCATATGAATTCCCTAACAATTGGAGTGGGGGCTGTCTTTGACTCTGTTGCCTGCCATTGGATCTCCTTCCCCCTACCTGGACTGCCTGGTTGGGCCTCAATGGGAGAGGATGTGCTTAGTCCTGCTGGGACTAGATGCCCCAGGGTGGGGTGGTACCCAAGGGGAGAGAGTAATGGGAAGAGGGATTCGAAAAGTTGGGAGTTGGGGGAGAGGAAGGAGGGGGTTGTGGTCTAGATATAAAGTAAATAAAATAAATTATTAGAAGAAATATATCACAGTGAATCTGGCCACTAGGCCAGATTCTTCCTGTATCCTTCAGGAACTACCTGTTAAGAGGTATGGCTGGCATACCCTAAACACTACCCTAAACATCTCTGGCCCAGGGGCTGGGCTGCTCTCCCCCCAGCTTCCTTTCTTTTTTTTTTTTCAAATAACTTTAAGTTTTATTTAAATAACCACCAGTGAGAAAACCGCAGATAACCATTTTCTCACCCCCCATTCACCTCACAAGGACTGCCTCTCAATGGAAGCGGCCTTGGCCTCTGCCCCGCCAGCTGTTGGAGCTGGAGCATCCACAGTGGAGCGGGGGTTCTTGATAGTCTCATCCATAGACACAATAAGGCATGCAGCCTCAGAAGCTGCTGTCAGTGCATTGATGCGCACCATGGCTGGCTCCCACACAAATACCTTGAAGTTGTCAGCAATGTCCTCATTGTTGATGTCCACTCCATACCACATGCCCCTCTGTGCATGTCGAGCCCGCAGCTTGTTGAGGATGTTTGTGGCATCAAAGCCAGCGTTGTCACACAGCTGTCGTGGAATAATCTCGAGGGCCTTGGCATACGCCCCAATCAACAGATGCTGTTTCCCTGGAATGGTCCTTGAGTAATCCCGCAGGTATTTGGAAAGCTCCATCTCAATGGCTCCTCCACCAGCCACCACAGAGTCGTTCT
>JADRCD010105441.1:0-17453 GCA_019843815.1 Montemys delectorum | reverse complement strand
ACAACATTTAATTGGGGCTGCCTTACAGTTTCAGAGGCTAGGTCCATTAGCACCATGTGGGAAGCATGACATCATGCACACAGTCTTGGTGCTGGAGGAGCCAAGAGTTCTACAACTTGATCTAAAGGCAGCCAGGAGGAGATCAGAATTCCACACTGGGTGGAGCTTGAGCATAGGAGATCTCAAAGCCCGCCCCCTCATTCCTCCAACAAGACCATACCTCCTTAGTGCCATTCCCTATGGGCCAAGGATTCATGTGCCAACACATGAAACTATGGAAGCCATTCCTTTTCAAACCACCACACCAGACTATAAAGCCTGAAGGCCCACCCCCAGGAACCCCTTCCTCCAACAAGGCTCCACCTCCAAAAGGTGCAACAAGCCCAGGACCAAATGTCCAAACCTGTTAGCCTGTGAGGAAATTTCACATTCAAATCCCAGCACTCCCCAGGGAAAAAATGATAGCAACATGTGGTGAGGTTAATCAGATATGAAAAAATAAGATATAAACAGTCATACAGGACAGGGCAGAGGGGTCTAACTGTTGTGAATCCTTTTGCATAATGCTGAGATAGTAAGTCAGCCTATCTGCTTTAACCTAGAGCAACCACTAGCCGGGAGACTCACTGCAGGCTTCAAGTGTGTCTATGCAGGAACCACAGCCTAGTCAGGAGTCCACATGTTCCATTAATTAAAACCGTCTTCCCCCAGGCCTTCAGGAAGCCTTCTAAAGAGCCTCAGAAAGCTCCCTGGCAAATAAACACTTAGGTCACCCATTGTTTTGCTCCTATTATGAAGCCTTGATTTTTTAATCTGTGTAAAATTGCCTAGCTATAACGCTAGAATTAATTTCTTTATACTACTGTAAATACATACAATAAATATGTTACCCTCCATGCATCTGTGCCATATTTTCTGCAATCCCAACTAAACCTTTGGTCCAAAGTTTAAAAAAAGAAATCCAACTTGTTCTGAGTGGGAAGTGATAAATGTCAGGATTATTCATGCTCACAGAGGACAGTAAATCTGACTCCCTGGTCCACCTTCTGGAACGGTGAAGCCTGCATTATAATATGGGGGTCCTGGCAAGCAAAGGATACCACCAACAAATCATGTTTTCTGTACAATCTTTAAAACAATCTCTGGCTCTTGGCTTTTCTAAAGTGAAGTACACACTAAACTTCACTTCGAATCCACTTTCAAATACATTCAGGCCTCATTCTGGCTGTTCCCCAACCCTGCCTCTTTGCTTCCACCCCTCCTCCCAAAAAAAGGGATCATAAAGCTACTGGATTAAGCTTTAGTAGCCTTGCCACAAGTGGCTCAATGTTGCTTTTGCTGTTGTTGTTGCTGCTGCTGCTGTTGTTGCTGTTGTTGTTGCTGCTGCTGCTGCTGTTGCTGCTGCTGCTGTTGTTGTTGTTGTTGTTTTCTCCTTTATTTTTTCACTTTACATCCCAATCACAGCCCCCTTTTCCTCCCAGCCCCCTCAATAAATCACTGCCCCGTGCCCATCCCTCCCTCCTCAATTAAAAAAAAATGTTTTGCACAAGAAAAAAACATGAATTACTAGAATTCTCTCAGATTTCAGACAAGCGCGCAAATTCCTTTTTAAACTTACTCTATGGGAACCACCTTCTGATTTTTCACCACAATCACAGAGTCAGCCATGGTAAGGCTATTATTTAAGCCAGCACTGACAAGCAGGCGTGTGCTGAGTGCTTTAATCTACTGCCTATCTCATCCAGGCTCTTTCCAAACCTGCTACAGATACAGAACCTCCACACAACAGGCCTGCAACCCAGTGAATCGGGCAGAGCCAGGCTGAGAGTTTCTGACTCCAGAGTTCTGACCCACAGAGCTAGGCTGGATTTGGACATGGTGTGGGAAGATACAAGCTAGCACCTGAGCATTTGATCTTCTGAGAAGACCCCAGCCTGGCTGTCTGCAGGCTGCTCTGTTTCCTACACAATCCAGATTGTTTGAATAAAAAGGCTGTATGGCTGTGGTGTCTTCCCTGCTCTGTAACCCACCCTCCAGACAGGGCCTGCAGAGTACAATGGATGACAAAGCTGGGCCCGTGGCCTCCCACACACTGAGTCACCCCAAGGGGGCCCTGTCCTACGGCATCATGGTGGGAGTAAAAAGTCTAGAGAGAGCAAAATATGAACATCCCTAGATAGTCCCTCAGACTCCAACAGTGCCTGGTCCTAGGGCCTCACCAGGGCCAGAATAGCAAGGCCTTCCCAGAGCAGGAGCTAAACACACACACACACACACACACACACACACACACACACACACACACAGTCTCCCATTCCTCTCTCCTTCTCTCTCTCTCCTCCTCCCTTTTCCTTCCCCCTCCCCCTTCCTAGTGTAGCTTGGGGCATGGTCAGACATACAGACTGTGGGTCCTGATCCTGCTTCCTTCTGTTTCAGAAGGCTGGCTGGCGTCAGGCAGTCAGGGAATAAACGACCTTTTGGGTGGTTCTCATGCATAAACCATGGGAGGAAAGGCATGCTTCAACCTTGGTGCTTCATAGAAACCTGGCCAGAAGCCTGTGTCTGGGACATCACCTGCTCCTGGACACACACAAGCCTCCAGGGCTCCTCACACACTTCCTGACTTTTACGGCACTACAATTTCAATACATGTATCTAAATTTTCAAGTCTAGCATCCACATATGAGAGAGAAGATACAACCTTGTCCTTCTGGGTTTGGGTTACCTCACTTAGAATGATTCTTCCCAGCCCTGTCTGTTTGCGTGAGAATTTCATAATTTCCTTTTTCTTTACAGCTGAACTATATGCATGTGCCATATGTTCATTATCTACCATCGGCTGATGGATAGCTAGGCTGTTTCCCTTCTCTGGCTATTGTGGCACTGATGATCACGGATGAGCAGGTATCTCTGTAGTAAGGTAAGTTGGGAATATGGACAGGTGTGGTATAGCTAACTCATATGGTAGATCTATCACCACAAGGGGGATAGAACCCAGGTGATATGGGGAGGCGGGAGGAAGGAGACTGATTAAACAGGAAGGATTAACTGAAGAAGGAGTGGAAGAGCAGGGCAGAGAAGAGAGCATCAGAGGGGGGTAACACTAAAGGCCTTTTTAAAATATAAAAAACTACTACTGTAGAAACTTAAGATGCATGCAAACATATAGACACATAAAAGAAGTTTAAACCTGTAAAGGGGGTATACAGTGCCTGTCCCAAACTCCATAGACTATCAAATATAAGTCCTAATACCAGCTATAGGTTACCTCTTTTCCAGTTGTTGATCACTAGGGTCCCAGAGCTCCCCCTCCAACATTTTAAGTTACTGCCATTGCCTCTAGATTGACTACCCTCCAGAACCTGATCCTGAGACCTCATTGCTAATGAAACCCATATGCTTGACCCATAGGACATAGAAAAAGCAAGCTACTACTGACCTGGAAGCTTTCTCCCTGCTGGCTAGTTTTCATAATGCTGTAAGGTACTGTACATGCTACTAAGGGAGAAAGTTAATCAGACATCTTATCCAGCTGTGAACCCTGTAAGCCACAATAACAACTGGCCTGACAAGATGCATATACTGGTGCTATCACAGCACAGATGACATGGGTATAATCAACTACTTTCTGATTAGCTTTAAAGAAACCCATGCCTTGTACTGCTAACTGGGACAAAATCCCATGGCTCACTAGGTCATCGGCCTTGGGAGAGAACCTAACACAACTTCTCTGTCAAATGGACAAAGTAATAAACTGACCCCTAAATTCTTATCTTTATACCCATATATCTATACGTCTCTCAACCCTCATCAGAGAAACTTCTTTTGCAACAGATGGTGATCAATACTGGTCAATATGCAGAGACTTTAGACTCTGAGGCACTCAGCCCTAAATGGGCCATTTATATCACTCATAACCTCCCCATCCAAGGCTCAGGAGGCAGAGGAAGCAGAACTGGAAAGATCAGAGGAAGAACCAGAAGCAGTGGGTGTTGGCCAAGAAAACAGTATTTGCTGGCTACTGCACAGGCAGCACCAAGTGCACTCAGAGTGTTTTCAAAAGAGAAAAGGAGCACATGAGGTTGGAAGGGAGAGTGGAGAGGGGACTGGGAGGGCAAGGAGCTCGAGGGCAAGAGAATAGTGGTAGATTTGGTCAAAACACATTACTTGCATGTATGGCATTTTCAATTAAACAAAAGGCTACATAAGGCGAGGAGGTCACAGATCCTAGGGAAAATATACTACTGATGCTTTGCTCAATGGACATGTTGTCAAAGTGCCTTGATATTGGCATCTATATATTAGTGAAGCTCTCAGCCTGGGTCAGAGAAGCATCTCTTTACAAAAGGGTGACAGTTAAAGCAGAGACTCATAAGCAAACTGCTGAGAATAAGCTACTGTTGAGTGCCCAGCCCAAAACAAGGCAATTATATCATCCCTCCAAGACCCAGGGAACATCCCAGAAGAGAAATCAGAAAGATTGTACAAGCTAGAGGGTGGGGAACTGCAACACAAGCAAAGAGACACACAGACATACACACACACACACACACACACACACACACACACACACACAGTAGGTATGGATGTCTACACATACCTATACACAAAAACAAGCAAGCCATCATGAGGACAGGCAGGGATTTAGCTGGGAAGAAGAGAGTCAGCAGAGTATGGAGGGATAAAAGAGGGTGATGGAGGGCAAACAGTCATAAGATAGTGTACCTATGTGAAACTATCAAAGCCCACTTTTAAAGAAAACATTCTAGAGCCATGTCTGTTACTGTGAAGAGGCACTATGAAGAAGGCAACTTACAGAAGAGTTTTGTTGAGTTTATAGTTTCAGAGGGTAGACACAACTGTGAAGGTAGGGAACATGGAGTGGGCAGGGCAGGCACAGTCAATAAGCAGTAGCTGGAAGGTCACATCTTGATCCATAACCACAAGGGTAGAGGACATGTCAGCAGGCAGGCACGGTCAATAAAGCAGTACCTAGAAGGTCACATCTTGATCCACAAACATGAGGCAGAAAGAACTAACTGGGAATAGCATGAGCTTTTTTTTTTTAAAGATTTATTTATTATTATAAATGAGGACATAGTAACTGTCTTCAGACACACCAGAAGAGGGTGTCAGATCTCGTTACAGATGGTTGTGAGCCACTATGTGGTTGCTGGGATTTGAACTCAGAACCTTTGGAAGAGCAGTCAGTGCTCTTACCCACTGAGCTACCTAGCCAGCCCCCAGCATGAGCTTTTGAAATCTTAAAGCCCACCCCCGGTGACACACCTCCTCCAACAGGGCCATACCTCCTAATCCTTCCCAAACAGCTCCACCAACTAGGAACCAAGCATCCAAATATATGTGCCTATATGGATCATAGATCATTCTTCTTCAAATTGCTATAAACCAATAAAAGAAAGGAAGGAAGAAGGAAGAAGGGAAGGAGGGAAGGAGGAGGGGGGGAGAGAGAGAGAGAGAGAGAGAGAGAGAGAGGAAGGAAGAAAGAAAAAAGGGAGGGAGAGGCGAGAGAGAGAGAGGGAAAGAAAAAGCAGGATATATGGAGTCTGAAACTGTCTGCTGGAAAGGGATCACAGCATCTTCTGCTAACATTTCTGGGGAAGAGATGATGGCTCCTTCAGCCTTCTACCAGAGCTGGGGTTTCTTCAAGGAGAGTCACACTCTACCAACTGTGAGACCCACACAGGATCAGGTTACTGAGGGAAGGAGATAGCAAACAACTGCAGAGAGCCATTCTGCAGAAGAGGAGCTGACAAAGGCCCACACCCCACACCACCAGGCAGTGGGCTTAGCTCCACTTCAGATAATGAGGGGCTCTCCACCAAGATGGAGAGAACTTTATAGGACAAAGGGAATGCCATTAATTTGAAATGTCTCTCCAAGTGTCAGCTACAAACACGGGTGGTACTGATTTGGGTTAGGGCTCATAGAACATCTTCTCTGAGCTTTTTGAAATATCATCTGCATACTATAAACTAGCTTGTTTAGAGCACAGTACAGTGGTGTTTCAGAGTCTTCACAGCAGCTAAGCAACCACTTCAAAACTTCTTAGGGCTGGAGATAGCTCAGCAGTTAAAAGCACTGGTTGCTCTCCTAGAGGACCCAGGATTTATTCCCAGCACCCACATGACAGCTCTTTAACTCTGGTCCCAGGGAATCTGACAACCTCTTCTGGTTTCCATATGTCCATGCATACATACATACATGCAGACAAAACACTCATATTCATAAAACAAAAAATAAAATCTCAAAAAAAAAATTTAAGGACACTCTTACAGAAATTCTGGGGAATGTCATTGCCCCCTTAAGCAATCCAGGGAACCTCCCAAACAGTTACTGACCAAGGGAGCTCATTTACCTAGATAAAGAAACAAGAATCAAAGAAAAAAAAAGTTTCCAATCATGAAGGCCCTGTAAATGCATAATTATCAGCCACATTCTGAAGCCAAAGACAAAAGTATGTCTAGTCTGAATTCTGATACTTGTGGTATGGATCCTTGTCCTTGTTTTGACTGAGCCAGAGCACAGCTACACCGGGAACATGAATTTCATCTGGCTCCCAAAGGAGCTTTGTCTATTACATAAAACAGTTCTGTGTGTCCTTCCCACAGGCCCAAGGTAGTTTGTCTTTCCATCTATAGTGAATAGTCAGACCTAAACACGATTCTGCCATGAATGGCTGCTCTTGGTTGTCAACTTGAGTATATCCAGAATTAACTAAAATTCAAAAATGGAGGGCACACCAATGAGGGAAATTTCAGCTTAATTTGAAGTAGGAAGATCCACATGTAATCCAGAACTTGAGGTGACAGACAGGCCACACTGCCCAGCGGGCCTCTTCAGTGGAGAGGCAAGGTATGCAAGACACACCAGAAGCTAGTCAATGGAGGCCTTTCAGTTTTAAGCAGAGAATTTGGTGCTTGTTGATGCCCACTAAAACAAACTTCCACATGTCAGAAACACACTCAATAAACAGTATTGCAGCTCTGAAAATATCACACATTTTGCAGGAAATCGCACACAATAATATTTGTCCAAATCCCTGGGTTTGTAGGACACAGACTCAGAGAACTACTACAGTTTTGATGGCTTGTGCACATGGTATTTGAGGCATCTGTCCTCACAGAGGCTGACAGTTCCAGATAAAAGAGCATGCAGAATTGCCTCCAGCACAGCCCATCAGCCAGGGGAAAGGACTGCTGCAAGAGACTCCTACACAGCCCTCACAGACAGTGCAGGACTCAGTCTCAGAGGAGAGCTAGATTGCAGAGCTGCAGGGCGCCACCAAAACACTGGCCCATCTACAAGCGTTGGTGCTGCTCTCGAGTAGGCCTTCATTTCAGATGAATGCTCTAAGGTTTTCTACAGCTAATGGTCACTAAAAGATTCAAACTCAGTGAAAATAAGTATCGCTGAAATTAAGAAAGGACACTGAAAGAATAAAGACAGGCAGGCACTTCAAACTGTCAAAAATCCTTTGAAATGATGAAACCTCAAAGCTTGTGGTTGAATGGCAGGCAGAACCCTTTCAGAAAGAATAGGGATGGCCAGGAGGACATAGGATGTGGATGTGACAACAGAGGAAATGAGAGTACGACAGACTCTGAATGTTCTCCCAACAGAAAATGGAACTGTCCAACGGGAAGATGGGATGACCTCATCTTAATGGCGGTTGATTTACTGTTCCCCTGGCTGGTCACCATGAGGGACTCATAGAGACACTGTAAGTACAAATATTTCACACCCCAAATCAGGGTCTCAGTTTACAAATATGCCAAACAGAATACACAAAGGATTTGTTAAAATGCTTCAAAAACATATATTATAAGACAAACTTAACTAAGAACAAAATATGGAAGCCTTGGCCTGTCTATCCTATAATAAAAACTGAACAGTCTTCTTTTTATTTGTTATTTGTAATAAAATATGCATAGTTTATCATTCTAGTTCAAATGTATAAAGAGCAGGGCCCAGGAACATGGCTCAGCGGTTAAGAGAGCTTACTGCCCATACATATAAAGACTGAAGTTTAGGCACACACACATAGACACACACACACACACACACACACACACACACACACACACAAGCATACTAAGAGCTCTCAAAAACATCTAAGAACAGGGTTAGAGTGATGGCTCAGTGAAGAAGAACATTTCTGCATTCCAGGGGACCTGGGCTCATTTCCCAGCACCCACGTGGCAGCTCACAACCGTTTGTAACTCTAGTTCTAGAGAATCTGATGCCCTCTTCTGGCCTCTGTGGGCACTAGGCATGCACATGGTGCATAGACATATACATGTACAAGCAAAAATTTCATACATATAAGTCATAAAACAAATTAACACTTTTTCTTCCTTTATTTTTTAATTGTATGTGCATGAGTCTTTTACCTACATGTCTTATCATATACATGCAATGCCTGTGATAGCCAGAAGAGAGCATCAGATCCCATGGAACTGAAGTTTCAGAGGCCTGTGAGCCACTCTATGGGTACTAGGAATGGAACCCAGGTTTTCTGGAAGCTCTTAACTCCTGAGCCATCTATTGAGCCCCAAAATAATTTTTTGAAAATCATAGGACATCATAGAACACAAGGCTATGTTCTCTGGCACTGCACATAAGTAAATTAAAACTTACTTTTACATTGGCTTGAGTGACGACAAGAATGAATAAAGAGCATTATTCTTCAGGTAGTATAAAGAATAGCAGAAGATCTTTAGTTGTGAAGTGAAAAGAGTTTACCTCTCAGAGGTTACAGTGCAAAGGTGTTATCACATCTAGCATACATCAGGCTTGGATGCCATTCCATCATCAGAAAAGTAAGTGGACAGATAAATGCTGTGTTGTTTCACTCAATAGAAAGCTCAGGGATTCAGGCTAATTGCTTGATGGTATCACTGTGTACATGGTGCCTGCATGACTATCAAGACAAAAAGAGATGAATTTCAGGCAGTGTGAGGGGGCTGGAGAGATGGCCCCCAAGTCATGACCACACATTGCTCCTGCAGAAGACCAAGGTTCAGTTCCCAGCACCCACATCTGACACTTCACAACTACCTGTGACTCCAGATTTGGTGAGTCTGATGCCCTCTTCTGGCCTCCACAGGCACTTGTACAAACCTACCAACAGGCAGATACTTATATTTTTAAATCATTTTGTAAGATGTATTTTATTTATTTTATGTGTATGAGTACACTATAGCTGTTCAGAGGGCCGTGAGCCATCATGTGTGTGGCTGCTGGGAATTGAACTCTGGACCTCTGCCAGCCCTGGCTCGCTCTGGCCCCGCTTGCTCCGCCAGCGTCACTCACTGTAGCTGTCTTCAGATGTACCAGAAGAGGGCATCAGATCTCATTACGGATGGTTGTGAGCCACCATGTGGTTGCTGGGATCCGAACTCAGTACCTTCGGAAGAGCAGTCAGTGCTCTTACCTGCTGAGCTATCTCACCAGCCCTTTAAATCATTTTTTTTTTTAAGACAAACATGACTTAGTTGCCCAAATCAGTTCATGGAGATTAACCAAAGTAAGTAAAAACTATAAAATTAAGTGACAAACAAGTAAGTAAATGAAACGTGGACCAGATGTCTCTATTGCTCCAAATTCTACACTAGCAAATCACTTCCCAGATGTTATCGGCTGCCCCAAGGTACAAAGCCCATTTGCTATACAGAAGATAAAGCTTTAATTTTCATTAGATCCTCTGACCTTAGCACACACAGGACAATGATTCACATGCAGCCTGTGTTTTTCAGAGGAGTAACTTCCAGGTAGTTTTGGCCGGCATTGCTCATTCTCCAGTTTGTGACACATCACAAAGCATGAGCGAGTCCTTAACACACATGCATGCTGCAGCTTAGCTAATCATGGGGCCATTTCAGGGAGAGCTGCCTTCCTGGTCCTCAATGCTGCCACTATGTCATGTTCTGCAAGAGTTACACACTGTTCTCGGCTCTCTTTCTTGTATTAAAAGTCAAATTGGATTTCATTTTCAGGGTTAAGGATAGTGAGATGCTTCCCACTAGAAACGACGAGACAATTGACCCTGCAGTACACTTCCTAGGAGTCTACACGGTCACTGCCACCATAAAGTTACGATGTGTTTTCATCCCCATGGGTATTCCATGCCTGTGAGCAGTTTCCTCATCACTTCCGACCCCTTGCAGCCATTGATCTGCTTATTGTCTCCTGGGAATGTTTATATTTGGACCATTGCCTACAAACGGTATCATACAATGTGTTCTTTTAAAAAAAATATTTTGTGTATGTGCATTGTGTGTGTGTCCAAGTGTGGGTATGTGCACGTGAATAAAGTTTCCCAGAGAGACCAGAAGAAGGCATAGGACCACCAGGAGCTGAATTTACCTACTCGAGCCACCTGCCCTGAGTGCTGGGAACTGAATCTGGTTTCTCTGGAAGAGCAGTGAAAGCTTTTCACTCCTGAGCCATCTCTCCACCCTCACAGCATGAGAGCTTTAGTACAACTTTTACCTTTTAAAAAAGTTTTGAGAGTCTAGTTTCTGCTCCATTTTCTTTGAGTCATAAAAAGTGTGTGTGTGTTGGCAGATGGCTGTGGGGAGGGGGAAGTTGTACATGAGGGTAGTGCCTCAGAGCCCTGAAGGGGACATTAGATCTGCTGGAGCCAGATACAGGTGGCTGTGAACTCCCCATTGATGGTGTAGAGGACTGGACTTGGGTACTCGGCAAGAGTGCATGTTCTTAAACACTGAGCCTTCTTTCAATGTTTGAATATTTCTAAAGCCAAAAGGGTTAAATATGTCATTGTAATTGCAACTTAATAACTTTGGAATAGCATGTATTTTTTTTTAAATTTCAGGTTCCTACATTAGATAGACACAAGAGATTTCTATTTACTCACTTAATAAAACACAGAAAGTGGTTGAACTGTTAAATGAAGGCGACTTAAATGAACAATGAAGCTAATAGAAATTATTCCAACACCACAGGGCAAACCATAATATAATTTCCAGAGCTAAAAACAGTAATTACAAAGATAGATGGACAGGTTCTTAGATTATTTGGTAATTGAATTAATGAAAAATGTGTGTCATATGACCATATGGGGAATATGTTAAACTTGGTTGAATATCCATAAAATACTAACTTAAAGGCAGAATGAAATTCCTAACTGTCACTTTATGGAGTCATTGACAGCAGATGGGGAGCAAGTGCCCTTGATGTAAGAGCTGTGCTTTGACCATCAGACAATGCCCAAGGAGACCTGGAGTCTGCCTATTGATGCAAGAAGGAAGCAGTGGAAATTCCAGCCAATCTGAGAGCAATCCTAAAAATGTGCATGGCATCAATAAGAGTTGTAGAGTTGAACATCTTTAAAAGAAGGATTCAGGTCAGTGGGTAAGAGCATTTGCTGTGCAGGTATAAGGACGTGTGTTCACATTACAGTTCCATGTAAAAAGCTAGGCACAGCCATATGTGTGCCTGTACCCAAACACTGGAGAGAACAGAGACTAGAGACTTGGCAGGCACTTGCTGGCCATCAGCCTCACTCTAGACTCAGTGAGAGACCCTGTCTCAAGAAATACGCCAGAGAGTGACAGAGAAGAGGATCCTAACGTCTCTCCTGCTATTCACCCATACACAAGCAGGAGCCATGTCTGCACACCCCACTTCCAGTCTACTCTCTGCTATCTTCTTACTGTTGAAGACGTGTTCTCTTGGCTTCCTGCTGCCATGTCTCGCCTACCATTATGGAATCTACATCTGGAACCATGAACAAAATAAACTCTTCCCTCTGTAAGATGCTCTTAGGCATAATGTTTATGTCACCGCATGAAAACTAAGGTGGGAGAAGGGCAGATTTCTACTGTCAGATAAAACCATAGTCATTAAGTACGATATGACAATGTCAGATCTAAGAAGAAAGTCTGCAGTGATGAATGTCTGCATTTGAAAATCAGAAAAACTTCAAAACAACCTCATATTGCATAGCAGAAGGGCTTGGGAAAAATAAAAACAAGCTAAACCTCACATTAGTAGAATGGAAGAAAAAGACCAGAGCTGAAAAGTAATGAATTAGAAACCAAAAGAACATGGACACAGTACAAAAACTGACTCTTTGAAAAGATAAACAAGACCAGCAAGTTCTTAGACTGACTAACAAATGAAGATAGAAAATTCAAATTAATAAAGTTAGAGATAAGAGAATAAGTACCGGCTCTTCTAAACCTGCTTGCATTTACGTGCCAGCACATCTGTTGGAATCTACTACTGAAGATCAGCTGGAACAACTAGCCTTGTGGGACTGAAAAACTACTAGATTCTTGGATTTCCCATTCACAGCTGCCCATTGTTGGGTTACTTGGACTATAGACTGTCATTTTTCCTAATCAATTTTTTATACCCTGACTTTTGCTTCCTGGAGACCCCAACCCTGTAACACATGGAAATGGGGGGGGGTGAAACAAAAAAATCAAGACATCTACAGAAGTGAAGAATGTTCATTGGTCAATATCCCATTAGCAGAAGAAAGCAGTCATAAATTTTTCAGGAATATAATAACTTTATAGTGAAGTCCAGCTCTTCTCTAGTTCTCTCTCGGGTCTTCAAAGAGGTCTTATTCCCTGTAGTTTCTTGTCTTTGATTTCTTCTGTCAGCTCTATCATCAGCAAGACTCTTCTCCAACAGTCCCCCTCCTGAACATTTTCCATATTGACTTCCGGAGCGTCAGACTTGTATCCATTTTTACTTGGAAACCCTATTGGAATGTCTCCTCATCTAACAGAGTCACGATGTCTTAGGATGACCTGGGATAAATGCTATCCCTAAATTGACTGTTGGACCTGTAGGATCAAATCTGCTGACTAGCTAGGTCAAGTAGTAGGAGAACAGAGACTAAAAAATCCCAAGAGGATGGGTTTTCAACAGAGAAGTGAGAGGCTCTTACTATAAAGTTTATAGTAACATAAGTTAGTATGAAGTTTAGGATAAACACAGAAATGTATGCAAGATAGGCCTGAATTAAAACACACATACACAGTCTGTGCCTGGAGCTGATCCTGTGCCACAGTGCTTCATATCCAAATACCACCGGAGAGAGCTGGTCTCCCAGGAGTACCGACACACCTGTGAGCACAGGAGGGACAAGCCACAGTCAGAGACAGCAAGCCCAGCTAACATCAGAGATAACTAGATGGCAAGAGGCAAGAGCAAGACCATAAGGAACAGAAACCAAGGCTACTTGACATCATCAAAAACCAGTTCTCCCACCACAGTGAGCCCTGGATACCTCAACACATCAGAAAGCAAGACTCTGACTTAAAATCACACCTCATGATAATGATAGAAGACTTTAAGAAGGACATAAAGAACTCTCTAAAAGAAATACAGGAAAACACAAGTAAACAGGTAGAAGTCCTTAAAGAGGAAACACAAAAATCCCTTAAAGAATTACAGGAAAACACAACCAAACAGGTGAAGGAATTGAACAAAACCTTCCAGGATCTAAAAATGGAAATAGACACAATAAAGAAATCACAAAGGGAAACAACACTGGAGATAGAAAACCTAGGAAAGAGATCAGGAGTCATAGATGCAAGCATCATCAACAGAATACAAGAGATAGAAGAGAGAATTTCAGTGCAGAAGATACCATAGAAAATATGACACAACAGTCAAAGAAAATGCAAAATGCAAAAATCTCCCAACCCAAAATATCCAGGAAATACAGGACACAATGAGAAGACCAAACTTAAGGATAATAGGTATAGAGGAGAGTGAAGATTCCCAACTTAAAGGGCCAGTAAATATCTTTAACAAAATTATAGAAGAAAACTTCCATAAACTAAAGAAAGAGATACATAAAAACATATAAGAAGCCTACAGAACTCCAAATAGATTGGACTAGAAAAGAGATTCCTCCCATCACATAATAGTCAAAACACCAAATGTACAAAACAATGAAATAATATTAAAAGCAGTAAGGGAAAAGGGTCAAATAACATATAAAGGCAGACCTATCAGAATTACACTAGACTTCTCAACAGAGACTACGAAAGCTAGAAGATCGTGGGCAGGTCTCATACATACCCTAAGAGAACACAATTGCCAGCCTAGACTACTATAGCCAGCAAAACTCCCAATTATCATAGATGGAGAAACCAAGATATTCTATGACAAAACCAAATGTACACAATATCTTTCCACAAATCCAGCCCTACAAAGGAAATAAGTGGAAAATTCCAACACAAAGAGAGAAACTACACCCTAGAAAGAGCAAGAAAGTAATCTTCTTTCATCAAACCCAAATGAAAATAGCCATGCAAACATAAAAGCAACATCAAAAATAACAGGAAGCAGCAGTCACTATCCCTTAATATCTCTTAACATCAATAGACTCAATTCCCCAATTAAAATAGATAGACTAACAGACTGGATATTTAAACAGGACCCAGCATTTTTCTGCATACAGGAAACACACCTCAGTGTCAAAGACAAACACTACCTCAGAGTAAAGGGCTAGAAAACAATTTTCGAAGCAAATGGTCCCAAGAAACAAACTGGAGTAGCCATTCTAATATCGGATAAAATCGACACTTCATACTCATCAAAGGAAAAATCTACCAAGAAGAACTCTCAATTCTGAACATCTATACTCCAAATGCAACGGCAACCACATTCATAAAAGAAACTTTACTAAAGCTCAAAGAACACGTTATTGTACCTCACACAATAATAGTGGGAGACTTCAACAACCCACTCTCATCAATGGACAGATCATGAAAACACAAATGAAATAGAGACACAGTGAAACTAACAGAAGTTATGGACCAAATGGATTTAACAGATATCTATAAAACATTTCATCCTAAATAAAAAGAATATACCTTCTTCTCAGCACCTCATGGTACCTTCTCGAAAATTGACTATATAATCAGTCACAATACAGACCTCAACAGATATAAGAAGATTGAAATAACCCCACACGTCCTATCAGGTCACTACAGATTAAGGCTGGTCTTCAATAGCAACAAAAACAACAGAAAGCCCACATACACATGGAAGCTGAACAACACTCTACTCAATGATAACTTGATCAAGGTAGAAATAAAGAATTTAATGAAAATGAAAGTACAACATACCCAAACTTATGGGACACAATGTAAGAAGTGCTAAGAGGACAACTCATAGCTCTAAGTGACTACAAAAAGAAACTGGAGAGAGCATACACTAGCAGCTTAACAGCACACATGAAAGCTCTAGAACATAAAGAAGCAAATATACTCAAAGAAGTAGATTGTAAGAAATAATTAAACTCAGGGCTGAAATCAACCAAGTAGAAACAAACAGAACTATACAAAGAATCAACAAAACCAGGAGTTGGTTCTTTGAGAAAAGTCAATGAGATAGATAAGCCAGACTAACCAGATGGCACAGAGACAGTATCCAAATTAACAAAATCAGAAATGACAAGGGAGATATAACAACAGAAACTAAGGAAATTAAAAAAAAAAATCATCCAGCCAGGCAGTGGTGGCACACACCTTTGATCCTAGCACTTGGGAGGCAGAGGCAGGCAGATTTCTGAGTTTGAGGCCAGCCTAGTCTACAGAGTGAGTTCCAGGACAGCCAGGGCTATACAGAGAAACCCTGCCTCGAAAAAACAAAAACAAAAACAAAAAAAACAAAAACAAAAAACAAAACAAAACAAAAAAATCATCCGATCCTACTACAAAAGCCTATACTCAACAAAACTGGAAAATCTGGACAAAGTGGACAATTTTCTAGACAGACATCATATACCAAAGTTAAATCAGAATGAGATAAACCATTGAAACAGTCCCATAACTCCTAAAGAAATAGAAGTAGTCATTAAAAGTCTCCCAACCAAAAAAAAAAAAACCAGGACCAGATGGGTTTAGTGCAGAATTCTATCAGACCTTCAAAGAAGACCTAATACCAATACTCCTCAAACTATTCCACAAAATAGAAACAGAAGGAACACTACCCAATTTGTTCTATGAAGCCACAGTTTTGCTGATATCAAAACCTAGCAATATACAGCAATATACAGCCAATATCAAACTAAATGGAGAGAAACTTGAAGCAGTCCCACTAAAATCAGGGATGAGGCAAGGCTGCTCTCTCTTTCCCTATCTACTCAATATAGTACTTGAAGTTCTAGCTAGAGCAATTAGAGAACAAAAGGAGGTTAAAGGAATAAAAATTGGAAAGGAAGAAGTCTAAATATTACTATCTACAGATGATATGATAGTATACTTAAGTGACCCCCAAAACTCCACTAGAGGACTCCTATAGCTGATAAACAACTTCAGCAAAGTGGCCAGATACAAAATTAACTCAAAAAAATCGGTAGCCTATACTCAAAGGATAAATATACTGGGAAAGAAATTATGGAAATGACACCCTTCACAATAGTCACAAACAATATAAAATATCTTGGTGTGACTTTAACCAAAGAAGTGAAAGATCTGTATGACAAGAACTTCAAGTCTCTGAAGAAAGAAATGGAAGAAGACCTCAGAAGATGGAAAGATTTCCCATGCTCATGGATTGACAGGATAAATATAGTAAAATGGTCATCTTGCCGAAAGCAATCTACAGATTCAATGCAATCCCCATCAAAATTCCAAATCAATTCTTCATAGAGTTAAAAGAGTATAGGGAGCGAATTTCTGCATAAGGCTCCAGAAATAGCAGATGTTGACAAAAATGGATGGTGTGGAGTTAAAAGACTTCTGCACATTAGAAGAAACAACAGAGGACAGAGGGAGCCTGCAGAAGGGGAGCAGAGAGACAGCCTGCAGAAGGGAAGGAAATCTTTACCAGCTAGTTATCTGATAGGAGCTTGATATTCAAAATAAAGAACTCAAGAAATTAAACCCTGAAAGGCCACAAAACCCAATCAAAAATGGGACAAACTAAGTAAATGCTTTTCAAATGAAGTGCAAATGTTTAATAAATAACAAGAGGGATTTCAACATCCTCAGGCATCTAAAAATGTGAATCAGAACTGCTTTGAGGCTTCCAGTCTCTCTGGGCTGGTGTCCTGAGCGGACCTTGTGTGCAAGCTCTGCAGCCAGTCCCACAACAGCCAGAGGAAGCTCCACTCCCAGGTGCTCTGAAACTCTCAGGATCAGAGGTGAGGAGGACCCAACATCTGTCCCAACACCAGAAGTAACTGGGACCAGTAAGACCAGGCACACAGGAACTCCACCAGCAGAGTGCCTCAGGTTCCTTCTGGTCTCTCTGGGCTGGTGTCCTGAACAGACCTTGGGCCCAGGCTCCACAGCCAGTCCCACAACACCCAGAGGAAGCTGCTGCACTCCTAGGTGCTCTAATAAGCCCAGGGTCACAGGATTCCAGAATCACAGGGTCACAGAGACTGCCTGACTCTGAGGAGTTCTGATACAACCAGGATCACAGGAAGG
>JADRCD010105435.1:0-10187 GCA_019843815.1 Montemys delectorum | reverse complement strand
TGTTGGAATTTTGATGGGGATTGCATTGAATCTGTAGATTGCTTTTGGCAAGATGGACATTTTTACTATATTAATCCTGCCAATCCAGGAGCATGGGATATTTTTCCATCTTCTGAGATCTTCTATTTTCTTCTTCAGAGACTTGAAGTTTTTGTGAAACAGATCTTTTATCTGCTTAGTTAGAATCATACCAAGGTATTTTATATTATTTGTGCCAACTGTGAATGGTGTTATTTTCCTAATTTCTTTCTCAGCCGGTTTATCCTTTGTGTAGAGGAAGGCCACTGATTTGCTTGAGTTAATTTTATATCCAGCTACTTTGCTGAAGTTGTTTATCAGGTTTTGGAGGTCTCTGGTGGAATTTTTGGGGTCACTTAAGTATACTATCATATCATCAGCAAATAATAATAATTTGACTTCTTCCTTTCCAATTTGTATCCCTTTGATTTCCTTTTGTTGTCTAATTGCTCTTGCTAGGACTTCAAGTACAATATTGAATAGGTAAGGAGAGAGTGGGCAGCCTTGTCTAGTCCCTGATTTTAGTGGGATTGCTTCAAGTTTCTCTCCATTTAGTTTGATGTTGGCTACTGGTTTGCTGTATATTGCTTTTACTATGTTTAAGTATGGGCCTTGAATTCCTGATCTTTCCAAGACTTTTATCATGAAGGGATGTTGGATTTTGTCAAATGCTTTCTCAGCATCTAATGAGATGATCATATGGTTTTTTTCTTTGAGTTTTTTAAAGTAGTGAATTACATTGATGGATTAATTTTTAAGAGTGAGTTCTGACCAAAGTCGGGTGCCATCTGTAGCAGTACTGAATTATAGCTTTGATCCCAGAAGTAACAGTGCTTCCCTGCTACCTGTCCCAATGCTTTATATTCCCTAATTAGAAAGGCACACTGCCTTTATCTTTTGTTATGGCCACTTCCTAACCTCCAAGCAGCTAATCCACCTTCTGATATTCCTAAATCATCACTTCCTAAAATTTATATTCCATCTTGGCTGCCCTGGAACCAGAAAAGCATCCCTCTTGGACCCTGATCCCCAACACCTACACAATGGTCATGCTCTCTGTTTTTTGCACCTCTCAGGCATGGTGTCTCTCTTACTTCCATGGTTGATACATAGCCTTCCCTTCCTCTGTTCCTTGCCTGGGAATCCTCAATGTCCCACCTTTGTCTCCCTGCAATTGGCTGTCAGCATCTTTGTTTACCAGTCAGAACAAACAGTGGGGGCAGGGTCCCTCTCAGTCTTATGGGCAGGACACTGCAAACAGTTTAGGTGAAACATAATTATATGATCATAAAGCAGATATATATAATAAACAGAAATTAGAAACAACCTAAATGTCCCTCCAGTGAAGCATGGATAAAAGAAAAATGCAGTCCATCTATTTACTATTTGTGAATGATTTACTATTCAGCTATTAAAAACAAAGACATCATTAATTTTCCAAGCAAATAGATGGAACTTGGCAATATCATCCTGAGTGAGGCAACACAGTTCCAAATGGACATGCTTGGTATATGCTCACTTATAAGTGGATTTTAGCCATTAAATACAGGTACCATGCTACACACCACAGAACCAAAGAAGTTAAACAAGAAGAAAGACCTCAGCAATGAAGCTTGGATCTCATTTATAAGGGGAAATAAAGTAGTCTTAAGAAGAGGTCACTTCTTGTAGCCAGGTAGAAAGCCTAGTGGAACCATAGAGAAACCAACTCACCTAAAAACTTGCCACCCAAAATTTATCCTGTCTGTTAGAAATGCAGGCACAGGGAATGGAGCATAGACTGAAGGAATGGCTAACCAATAACAGGCTCAAACTGAGACCCATCCCATAGGCAAGTACCAATCCCTAAGTGTTAATGATTCTCTGTTATGCTTGCAGACAGGAGCATGCTGTCCTCTGAGAGGCTCCACCCAGCAGCTGACTCAGACAGTTATAGACTCCCACAGCCAAACAGTGAATGGAACTTGGGGACTTTTATGGAAGAATACTGGGAAGGATTGCAGGCCCCAAAGGGGATAGGAAATCCATAGGAAGACCAACAGAGTCAACAAACCTGGATTGTTAGGGCTCTTAAAGTCTGAACCACCAACCAAAGAACATATACAGGCTGGATCTAGGCCTCCCTGCACATATGGTTCAGATATGCAGTTTGGTTTTCATGTGGGTACGAACAACTGGAAGCAGGCTATCTCAAAAGCTGTTGCCTATACATGGGATTTGTTCTTTTGGTTGAGCTACCTTGTCTGGGCTCAGTGGGAGAGGAAGCAGAGTCTTGAAGAGACTTGAAGTGTCAGAATTGGGGGAAACCCAATGGGCCCCCCACTGACTCAGAGGAGGAGTAGGAGAAATGGAGGAAGGATTGTTGGAGGGGGTAACCAGGAAGAAGGCAGTAAGCAAGATGTAAAGTTAATAAGAAAAAACTAAAATTTAATTTTAAAAAATCTAAAAAATTAAAAAGAAATAATTGGAGAGGTCTCATATTACTAATTTAACATCACATCTTAAGCATAAAAGAATATATCTTCTTCTCAGCATTTCATGAAATTTTCTCCAAAATTGACCACATATTCAGACACAAAGCATAACTCAATAAGTACAAAAAAATTGAAATAACTACTTGAATAGTATTTGACTACAATACAGTAAAGCTTTATAAACTCTTTCATGAATAAATTCCTGGAGCTATTATGGGTATGAGAGACATGTCTCAAAATAGTGGAGGTGAGTTACAGCAAGCCCATAGCCAATACCAACTTAGATGGAAGCACATTCTTTTTAAATGAGAGACAAAAAGGGAGAAAATCCAGACAGGAGAGGAGATGGGGAGGAATGTGGAGTAGTAAAGGGAGAGGGGATATTATTCAGATTATATCATATGAGAAGAGAATCTTTGTTTAATAAACTGGAAAAAATCTCCTTCTCACATTTTTGTCTGTTACTTTTGATTTGTTGACCCACTGGGACTTGGTAGGGTCAGCAGTGGGCACACAACTGGAAAATAATGACTTTTCTTCTCCCAGAATCTATTAATAGTCAGTATTCCGTGGGTGAATGTTACGGCCTCAAAGTTCCTCATCCATCCATGATGGATTACTCACAGGTCAATTCTTGCACATGCTCAGTGCAGGCAAGTCAGGAGCTAAGTTGATAATTTCAGTGACTGAGTCAAATCTGCAGGGTAGAATTTATAGCCCTTTTTTCTATCTTCTAATATTGCTTTGTAATTCATCTATTCTATCATTAATTTATTAAACTTTTGGTCCTTTAGCTTGTGCTTAGTTTTATCACTGAGCTATAAATATATGTGACTTTTTTTATTAATAAAGTAGTGCAATGTGGACAGTGGTAAGAGGCTCTAGAATGTAAGGTGATTCACTCATGTAGTATAGGTCATATTTCATATGTACTGGGAGTTTTAGATGTATTTTACAGAGTTAAAAACATTGCATAAAGATAGAAACTAAAAGTTTAGATAACAAATGCATCAAAATAATTTACCATAAAGAAAAAAAAAACTATATAAAGAAGGGTACTATGGGATGTTTGCTCACATGGACTTTGTGGTTTTCTTTCTAGAATTGGAGTTTAGCACTTGGCCTTGCACAATGCTATTTCTTTTCTTCTCTTAGGTAATTTCAAAAGAAGTAGCTTTCCTTCAATTGAATGAAGCCTTCAGTACTCAGCTTTGAAAGATAAGTAACATCATAAATTTGTAGGCAAATGAATGGAACCAGAGAAAAAAATCTTCCTTAGTGAGCTAATGCAGATTCAGAAAGACAAACATGGTATCAACTCACTTATAAGTAGATACTATCTGTTAAGGATAATTATGATGTAATCCATAGACCTAGAGAGGCTAAGTGATAAAAAGTCTCCAGTGGGATTCAAGGACATTTGAGGGAATGGGAACTAGAACAGATATGTAAGGAAGGTAGATTGGGGGGGCAAGGATGGGAATAGGAGGAATCAAGTGGGAAGAAGAGAGCATGAAACCCAACCACTTCCATTTTCGAAGAAAAATCATTTTGTGCAAGGCCAAGTGCTAAACTCCAATTCTAGAAAGACAACCACAAAGTTCACTTGAGCAAACATCCCATAGAAATGCCCTCCCACCCTCTCCCTAGCACCAGCCAATCAGGCTACAATAGCAGGGTCAAGGTATACATATAAGTGATTAGTCATTCTTCAGAAAGTAGATAAACTACCATCAGGTTTGTCAGGTGATTTTGTCCTTGTGTTTGCTTCCTGCAGATTACGCCAAAATACAGTTTTTTAAAATAATAACTTGCTGATCTATATGGAGGAATAAAGTACGTATCTGGTTCTCTGGATTAACCCTAGCGACTAAAAAAAAGTCTTTATCACACACACACACCCTGGTAGAACATCAAACATGCCTTTACTTCTGTTTAGTCTCTGAGAGCATTTGCAGGACTAATCCTGCCCAAGGAGTGACTGAAAGAACTGTTGTTGTTTTTGTTGTTTTTAGATCTCTTGTAACACAAAGTTTTGAGAGTTTACAGACTTACAGACTTCTAAGACATTTTTCATTTTTTCTATGATGTCAACTTTGATAGATATCATACCTAGTTTTTTTGTTTTTGTTTCTGCATTTTGCTCAGGCACACAGCCTCAGACCAGTAAGGAAACCCAAGCTGATTTTATTCTAGCCACAGGTCAGGATGATATCTGGAGATGTCTCTAAACTTGGTGATAGCAAGAATGACAGGTTTGATTTCCTATATCCATCTGATCCTGGGCAGAAAGTTAATAAGTGACTGTACTTTCTTTACTCCAATTTCAGACTAAGTGACATTTTGTCAGGGTGTATATAACTTTTTCCTCATGCTATAAACAAAGCATCGTCTGTTCAAGAGCTAGCTTTGAGGCTGTCTCTTTTTATTACATTTAATCCAGAAGACACCTCTGCCTGCCTGTCACCAGCACAGTGCTTCCATCACTTATAACAGTAAGAATTCTGTCTTGCTGTAGCTAATGAGGGAGCTGATGTGACTGTGGCATTGGGGCACTGTAGGCTGCCTAAGTTGGCAGTGGTACTCACTGTGTGCCACTGAAGATGGCAAGGTACCTTAAACAGTGCTGTCCTGCATTGACAGTACTATCCATGTCCATATGGTTTAAAGATGTTGAGTTCTCTACTTTTTTTCATCCCTTCTTCCAGTCTCTGAATAGTATACACTTTGTGTATGTGTGTGAGATATATCTGTTTGTGTTTGCTTGCATGTAGACGTGTGTGGAGGTCAGGAATTACTGTTTTATATGATTTTGCAATTGTTCTGGTTATTACTTTTTGAAATGAATTTTCTCAGTGCACTTAGAGATCAATCATTGGTTAGATTAGCTGGTTAGTGGACTTCAGAGATCTGCCGGTCTATGCCCTATCTTCCTCTCCAGTGTTGAAATCATAGGTATATTCCTTCATGCTTGTTTTTAGTTTAGTTTAGTTTAGTTTAGTTCAGTTCAGTTTAGTTTGGTTTGGTTTGGTTTGGTTTGGTTTGGTTTGGTTTGGTTTGGTTTGGTTTGGTTTGGTTTGGTTTAGTTTAGTTTACTTAAGTTTAGTTTAGTTTAGTTTCATTGAGATATGGTTTCTGTGTAGACCTTGCTGTCCTGGAACTTCCTCTGTACACCAGGCAGGCTGCCAACTTAGAGATCTGCCTGCTTCTAACTCCCAAGTACTGGGACTAAAGCTGTGTGTCACCATCACCTGACTTCCATGTTTGACATTTTAAGTTGGTTCTCGGTATCTGAATCCTCATGTTTGAAGGGCAAGAAACTATACAGAATGGAAAATTTTAGATATTTCACCTGTCTAGTGGTCTTAACAGAAACAGTGAAGGAAGTTGAATAGAACTGAGGAATAGGATATATGTAAAAGCTGTTACTTTGGCATTAGAAAACAAGGGATGCTGAAGCATAGACATATTATAAAAACCTAGACAAAAACAGATGTTGCCACAGATTGTTGCAGCACTTTGCTTCCCACTTGCTGTCCATCAGAGCTGCATACCATTTCTTATTTTAAATGTAACCTTAATGCCAGGAAGGGTGATCATATTCCAACCCCTGCAAGAAAGCAATGGGAAATGTAATTAGCTCCAAAACTTTTTAGATTTGTGACCTTTCAATTTACTCAACCAAATTGGCTGCAATTTTGAGACAAAAACCATATGAGTGGGTGATATGTGAACTGAAGAGTAAAGCAATAACATGTGAACGAGTACAGAAAACAAGTGGATGAGTCAAGGGCTGGAGCTAGGAAATGGCTTTGTTTTCAGAGAGCCAGAGAGTATTTCTAGCTGACAGGATTTTACATTTAATGACCTCACTCTTTATTCCTATGTAATAATGCTGGCATCCCAACTAGGTTCATGGAAAACCAATATGACAGAAAGATTCACATCTGAGAAGATCTGTGGTCCTTTTCCTGAATGAGCACTACTTCGCAAGTCATGTTTTAAGAAGGGGAACTATCATTGGGTAAAAGAGAAAAATGCAAAGTAAGAAAAAATCATATAAAAATATGAACACAAGCGCTAGAGCAATGACTAAGTTTGGGGGCTTGCTGCTCCTGAAGAGGACCAGAGTTTAGTTCCAGGAATCCATATTGGATAGCTCAGAACTTCCTATAACTCTAGCTGCAAGGAATCTAAGTCCTTTTCAGGACTCTGTGAGCCCTACTCATACTCATGAACACACACAGATACACACTTCTATGCATAAGTAAAACAGTTAATCTTAATGGAGACAAAGTGTGGAACAGAGACTGAAGGAAAGGCCATCTGGAGACTGCCCCACCTGGGGATCCATCCCGTATAAAGTCATCAAACCCAGACACTATTGTGGATGCCAAGAAGTCCATGCTAACACGAGTCTGATATACCTGTCTCCTGAGAGGCTCTGCCAGAGCCTGACAAATACAGAGGTGGATGCCCGCAGCCATCCATTGGACTGAGCACAGGGTCCTCAATGAAGGAGTTAGAGAAAGGACTGAAGGAGCTGAAGGAGTTTGCAACTCCATAGAGAGAACAACTAGACCAACCAACCAGAATTCCCAGAACTCCCAGGGACTAAACCACCAACAAAGGAGTGAGTACTCATGGAGAGACCCATGGCTCCAGACACTTATGTAGCAGAGGATGACCTTGTTGGGCATCAATGGGAGAAGAGGCCCTTGATCCTATCAAGGCTCGATAACCCAGTGTAGGGGAATGAGAGAGCAGGCAGGCAGGAGTGGATGGATGGGTGGGGGAACACCCTCATAGAAGGAGGGGGAAGAGGGATGGATTATGGAGTTCTGTGAGGGAAACCCATAAAGGGGATATATCATTCTATCAATTTTGTTCCTCTGGAGAACCATAATACAGAATTTGATGACTACTAGATTGTTTTGTTCAATTTAACTTTTCCCTAGTGTTTTACATCAGGATTGCAGAAGAGAAAGATATTTACTTGTTTATTTGAAGAATTGTTCTATTTACCAGTATCTGTACTGGAATGGAAATGTGTTCATGTCTTGTTTACTTCTGTATTACTATGACCATAGCACCTGAACAAAAAGCAGCATAAAGGAGAAAGCATTTGTTTCAGCTCATGATTTTGGAAAGTCTCAGTCTATCACGTAGGGGAAAACATAAAGGAGGTCAATCTTGCTTATGGAGGGTGGGTATTTATAGCAGTATCCTTACCACTGTAGGTCAGGCAGTAGAGAACAATGAAGCCAGGAGAAGGGTACCACCTTTGACTATTAATGACCTTTCCAACTTGCTATGTTATAGGCTTCTCGAAGCCTATATCTTCCAAAACAGGGCTACAAGTTGAAGAGCATGTATCCAAACCATGAGTCTGTGAAGAATTTCAGAGTCAAACCATAAGAGGCAGTGACCATAGTGATTTCTGGCCTATTATTTCTAGGTCTGAAATTCTTGGAGAGTCTAGAAACGCTCCCATTGTGTTAACAATCAGAGTATGTACTTTGACTTTAGAGCAAACAATGATCAGTAAGGATTATTGTCTTCCTTGAAATATAAAGGAAATTCTAAAGAGATTACTTCAGGTATATTAAATACTCTAAATGTCATGTTTTAAAAACAGGCCATAATATGAATTCTAAAAGGTTTTGAAAAATCTAAGAAACAACATGTAGTAAAGCAATTTGAACTTCAGAAGCATATTGAAGACCAATCACTTGTAAACCTTCATAATTTTGGAAGGTTAGAAGAAAGTATTAATATACTTCACACAGGTTGTTAGTTAATGTCTTACAAATTTATTAATTTGGGGGATGCATTCTCTAAAGTTTGACACTAGGTCTTTTGGCAATCTTGCAGTCCCATTCTATGGGAATTTTGCAAATTCTATGAAACATATTTTCTTCCTGCTGGCTACAAACTAAATGATGAAACATTCTGTACTCTTGAAAACTCAGAGACACAGACAATATAAGCACATTTGAAATCACCTAGTAGCACATCTCAAATTACCCATGTTTCAATTAGGTAAAAAATATATAAAATGGTATCTAATTCCGTGGTCGCACTTCCAGTACTGCTATCAGGAAAATGAGATCTCTTGCTACAGTAATGAGAAGAGACTCCTGTCCATGAAACACTTGTTCTTTTTAAATTCAATTTTTTCACTTTGTATAATAGGATGGCTCATTTCATTTAACTGTGCTACTGCAGCCAGTTCCTAGCAGCATAAATAGAACTTTCTTTTCTTACACTCAAAGCTTTTAGAGATTCTGGAAATATTCTAGGCATGTAAATGGGTTTTAGTCTACACTCCATAATTTCTTCAGTTTTTCATATTGGCCTAACCAAGCAGGCAAGCAAGCAAATTAAAAAAAAAAATTAAAGCAAAGATCTAATTATATGTTGAAAAATGGTTGATTATTTGAAAACATAAGCTTGAAAATGGTGCTTACTCTTTGAAAAATAGGTTTTTTTTACTCTTGGTAATTTCATACATAAATACAATGAAATATGATCATAATCCTCCACTAATTATCCTCCTCCACTTTTTCTCTTTTCCCTCAGCATATGTTCCTCCCAACATCACTCTTCTTTCCTCTTAACTATTGATAAGCCACTAAGACTTATGTATATCAAACCAGCTAAAAGTCTAGCTGAAACAAGAAAATCTGACTTTTACTGAAAAGATGTAGTCAGTTGATAGCCGTTTTAAGAGAAATAAAATAACTTTTTCTTTTTTTTCTTCCTATACTCTATCTTAGTTTGGAATCAATTTTAGATGCATTTATATGAAATATCATTATGTTTATTAGATTAGACTGCAATCTGTACTTATGAAGATAGTGTGCCATGCCAGGCTGGGAAGCAGAGGGTGAATAAAGTGTACCTGATTACAATCTTATCCATTTGCCCAGCCCTTTTACTGGCTGATCTTTTCCTTCTTTCACAGTGGCCCTAATCTTGTGGTGTAATGATTACAGTGCTGCTTCTTCCTTGTCTGTTAATGTTTCACTTAAACTGGCAAATATTAAAAACAAAGTCACAAAATTTAAGAATAAAATGAGATGTATAACATCAAAGATCCTGTACAATTCCAATCACTTTCATTCTATCATCTAAAATTCTAGTAAATACATTTGTGAACACCCAGGAAAGAACAGTTATATCTCTAATAACATTTCAACCCATGAACTAGCTATTTCTTATCACTGTGGCCAAAATACAAACAACTTACAGGATGAAACACTTACAGAGGGATGTTAAAACATCATGGTGGGTATAGTAGCTGGCGCAGCTCTAAGGCAGAAGGAAGATGTGGTTAAGTGTTGCAGCATTTTCTCTGTCCAATCACAATAGGGCAGTGACAGGCCTGTGATTGGACAGGAATAGAGAGGTGGAGCTAGAGTTCAGGGAGAAAAAGATCAGGTGCAGGAGGAGGACGATCTTCATCATGGAGACAGATGATGAGGACGAGCCAGACCTCATGAGGTTGTACAACCAAGAAAAGGTTTTTTTCAAAATAGATTGACTGGACTAGAATACTGTCTTTATTATTTGGTTCTGAAATTATTGTATTGGCATCTTATAAATTGTGATTTTATTATTATATAAATCTGACTGGATATTAAGACCTTAAGAGTCATGTTTTACTTACTGGGTCTTAGGCGCTATTTAGAT
>JADRCD010105432.1:5139-22948 GCA_019843815.1 Montemys delectorum | reverse complement strand
CCAGGTGTGAAGCCAGGTGTACACCCCCCGCCCCACTTCCTCTTAACGCTTCCTTGCTCTACAAGTATAATTGTCCTGCCCTTCTGAAGTAAAGTGAGGCTTTGACAACCGTTTTTTGCTTGGCCTCGTTCCTCTCTCTCGCCCATTTCTTTCAGGCTTCATCCCCTTCGGACCCTGGTTAATTACTCACCCCGCGGGCCGGGGCAGACAGGAATGGAAAGAAAATAAAAGACAATCAAATGAAAATAAACATCTAATCCACCAAACAAATCCTAGATTTAGGGATAAGTAATATTAAAATTCATGTGAAGCCTTAGGTCAGAGTTGATAGTTTCAACTTGAGTATCACTAATAAACTAATACAAT
Source organism: Montemys delectorum (assembly GCA_019843815.1). Lineage (NCBI taxonomy): Eukaryota > Metazoa > Chordata > Mammalia > Rodentia > Muridae > Montemys > Montemys delectorum. The sequence continues at coordinate 22,582 of JADRCD010105432.1, read as the reverse complement.
CTTGAACAAGTTTTAACATACCAAGTGGAAGTAATAGGAAATATTATAATATGAAATTATTAAGCTTTATATATATTAATATATATATGTATTTACCATGTTCTGCATACATTATATTATTTAAATAGAAGCTGCTTTTTTTAATAGCTGGGACAACTTTTATTTATTTATTTATTTTTTAAGACAGTGCCTTTCCATGTAGCTTTGGCTGTACTGGAACTCTTACTCTGTAGTCCAGGTTATTCTTGAACTCAAGAAATCTGCATGCCTCTACCTCTGAAGTGAAAAGCCTATGCCACCTCACTAGGTTTGGGCTGACTTTTTTTGTTTGTTTGTTTATTTTGTTTTGTTTTGTTTTGTTTTCTTGGTTATTTGAGACAGGGTTTCTCTGTGTAGCCATGGTTGTCCTGAAACTTACTCTGTAGACCAGGCTGGCCTTAAATTCTGAAATCCACTTGTCTCTGCCTCCCAAGTGCTGGGATTAAAGACGTGCACCACCACTGCTAGGTTTGTGCTGAGTTTTATCTCAGGGTCTCCAGAACCACCTGAAGGATGACAGGGACTACTTTTCTGAGAAAAATAATCAAGTGTTCTTCACTACACACTATTTCACTCAGTCAGGAGAACAACATATACTGAAGGTTTTCTGGTGAAACCCTGACTCCTGCTCTCTACCTACTACAGCACTGAGGCTTCGAACTTGCTTTAGCACATGAAAGACTCCAAGCACAGAGTCTGCTTAACACCCCCTCCATGCAAGCTTTAGTCATGAGGATGCTCCTCTGCAAAAGTGAGGAAACAACTCTGGTCTTCCTTTAACAAGTAGGTGCTCCAGATTTCATACCAGGCTGCCTTGCAGGGATGCTGAGGACAGCAGCATGTACCTTGCCACTCACTGTGACTCGTAGCTGGAGAATCTCTCCTCCACCTCAACTTAAGTAGAATTTATTGTCATTCAGTCCTTTTTGTTTGGTCATCATATTCTTTATTGTTTTCTTTCTGAAAATGGAAGCTCTCTGTATGTAGAGATGTTCATGTAAACATGTTTGCTTTTATGTTATGTCTGGCTTCTCTTGACCGTGGTACTCTGATCTTTTTATTAGATATTCTAATTATCATAACAGTCCTGTCACATTGTTATTTCTCTGTTATAATAGAATAGAACCATGAATGTTCAATTTGATTGCTGTGAGTTGTTTCCCACCATAGATATGAAAGCAGACCCACACATTTGTAGATGACAATATTACATCTAATCTAATGTTAAGCTTATTTCTTGCTTTTCTGCTACATTTCTAAATTTCACATCCATGCAAAAAGTTGATTGGTCTAGAATATGATGTTCATTCTAAAATGATATTTCTAAGAGATAATAGTTTATACTTTAAGATATTAATAAACTAACAAGATTTATTAGCAATAATTTAGAACCACAAGCCCTGGAAAGTTTGAAATACATTATTCTCAGTCCTACTTGTAGCAATTGCTAAAACTTTATGGGAAATTTAAGATTTCTTTGTTATTTTACTTTTTAGTTGTACCAGAGATAGAACTCAGGACTACTTGCCAATACAGTAAGTACACTACTACTTATTTTATTTTCTTCAGTATTATCAAAGCATTAAACACATGATATTTTAAGAACTATGTACAGCACAATGTCAGATATTCCTGTCTGAAGTACTGAACATGTTTAAAGTCATATGTAACTAAAGCAATGTGCAGATCACTTAAAAAATCATGAAGAATTATGGTAGCTTGGAGGTAACTCCCCCCCCAAAGGAGGACAGAACACTGACTCATTGATGTAAAGGCATTGTGAGTAACCACACTGTGTTTTACATCTATAGCACTAGGTGGCATGAGAGATACACATTATTTAAGTGAAACCCCTTTGCTAGAGATTCAAATTGTTTTCTTAATGCTTCAGGCAGGATAAGCATTATTAAAACAATAGAATACTGCAGTGTTCCACTTTCAAATGCCAGTAGTCTGTGAAAGTGTACTTTCCTCTGCCATCATTGTCTAAAGAGCATGGAAGGAAGAACACAAAGTACATACATTTCCCTAATAGTCTAAGTCCTTAGAGGAAGGACTTTATATGCTTAGGTAGCCTTTAAACCCAAAGTGAGGGTAACAATAGATTTAAGCCTCATACAATCATACAAAAGACTGTACTTTGCAGTTTTCAAATATATTTATGTATATATTTGATATGATATTCATAAAATGTACATAATACAGAATGTAAATGTATCTGAGTTATTTTGATTCATGTAGATTATAATTTTTTTCACAGATGTTATTGTGGTATAAAAATTTAGAGAAAGATATTCTGCCTAATGATGTATGCATACAAAACAAAATATAAATGCATTTAATATAAATTAAGAATAAATATAAATTATTAATTATTAAATTAAAAATATGCAATACAATCTACCCTTTGCTAGGAAAAATGAAATGACTCCTCAACTGTGACTTAGGAAATTGTACAGAATGGACTACTTTATCCATTCAAATATTTTATTTGCTATTCTTTAGTTCACTTTAGGTGAAGTCAAGACTTTCTTAGAAATAGATAGGACAGGATGGACAGACGGGTTAGCAGTTAAGAGTACTAACTGCTCTTCCAGAGGACCTGGGTTCAATCCCAGCACCCATATGGCAACTCACACCTGTCTATAATTTGTTTTCCAGCAGATCCAATACCCTCACACAGATAAAAATGCCAGAAAAAAACACCAATGCACATGAAGTAAAAGTAAATTTAGAAGAAGAAATAGGAAGGGCATCATCAGTGAAAGTTAGTGCAGGTACCAGTGAACCCGGAAATAATGCCCAGGATTTTAGAGGTATGCAAGAATCAGAGAAGAGGAGATGCAAATCTTAGCAGGATTAGGCAAAGACACAAACAGGCTCCTAGAAATAAAACAAAAAGATAAAATTTGCCCATAGTAATTGAATAAAAGTGAATGTTTTCCTATAAGATTGGTTTGAACACAATCTGCCTATATTCTTGGAACATTGTTTCAGAACTGCTGGAGAATCTCTGGACAAAAAAACTTAGATCATTTTTTTAAGTTTTCTGTACTTATAAAAATTTCATGAATATATACAATAAATATGATTACCTCTATTCCCTATGTCCCTCTCTAATTCCTTAACTATTCTTCTCCACATGGCCCCCACACATCTACAAACCTTATATTTGCTTTTCTTTTTCTTTTCTTTTCTTTCCTTTTCTTTCTTTCTTTTTTCTTCTTCTCCTCCTCCTCCTCCTCTTCCTCCTCCTCTTCCTCCTCTTCTTCCTCTTCCTCCTCCTCCACCTTCTTCTTCTTGGATAACACATTAGATCTACTTAGTGCTGCCCATATGTGCAATGATGTGGGGCCAAAATCTAGGGCATGGGTAACCTGTCAGTGACTAAACCATCAAAAAAGAATGACTCTTTACATCTTTAGGGACTGTTCATAGCTCTTCAGTAAGGGGTGCACCCTGGAAATCATATCATCCATTTATGTTAGAACCATATTAATATACAGTGCATCTGTTTTCCTGCTTTAGAAGAGGTCAAGATCAGTAGATGGTCTCTCAGTCCTGCGTGCCAGTGCATGTTATTAGTCATTCACTCTGCTGGAGGAGGAAAACACAAAAATTACTGACAAAGAGAGAATGGTAGTTCCAAAAAAATTTAGGATTTTCTCAGGCTCTAGGTGGTTATAATGAACTATAAGGTCAGATAGTAGTTCCTCTGTAATCTGTGTCAGTAAAAACTATCCAAAGAGGAGATGGCTAGAATGATCTTTGACCAGTGACAGGAGTTGGCCAGGCCATTAAGGGAACACACCTTCTATGTAACTCTCATGTAAGTTTACTTCTGTACAACCTTTAGAAATCATTTTAGAGGAATCTTAAGAAGGAAGTAAGTGATAATCATAGAATGTGAAGGACACAGATTATTTGAAGTTCCTAATCTTGAAAAAAAATCCCAGATAATCTTGAAAAAAATTCCAGATAATCTTGAAAAAAATCCCAGATGATCTGGCCATACTATCTTTTTAGGCAGGTATTCAATTGTTTTCAACCCTGGGGAAACTCTGCTTGAAACTCATGAAATATGCTTCCACTTTGGACTTTTGTATTCATTCTTTTAACTATTCCAGAACCTCTTTATCCAGGAATGTATGTAACTTCCCCTCTTTTTATTAATTAAGAACCTAACAAATTCCATTAACGAATGAAATACTGAACAAATTATCCTAAATATTTTATTTACAGAATTCTCATCAACTTGTTAAACAACTCCTATTTGCAAACTTTTGCATGCTTCACCAAGTACTCATTGGAAAGATATATGTCCAAATGCAAGAAACTGAAAAGTGCAAATGCAAAATTGTATGATTTATTTTTTCACACATTTCTGATCTTATCATTTATTTTTTTACCATTTGAGAGAGAGAGAAATATTAAAGTTTTCCAGTTTTAATTTTTCTCTTTGATTGTCATCCATCCACCATCATCTTGAGAAGTTATTGAATTTACAGCTCTATTTCTAACATGTTTTAATTAGTAATCTCCGAATAATGAGAAAAAAATGAAAACTGTAAGAAAAAAAATAGACTACAAGAATAATTAAATAGAAATAAACTATTAAATGTATAATTATCTGATTATCTTTGGTTCCAAATTTATATAATATATATTATACGAATTTGGTATTAAAAGATACATATTATACATAATTAGTACCAAAGATAATCAGATATATTTGAGATTCTTTCCCCTCTTTGCTACTTAAAAAGACATTCAAGGAAAGTTATTATAGAAGAGACAGTTTCCTCTTTTCAAGGAGACTGGAGGTAGAACTCATCCCCAGAAAAGCCAAGGTTTACAGCAGGATATGGAAAAAATGCAGGGAGAAGTTTAAGTGATCATTTAATTGAAGTATTGTGTTTGATTTTACACGTGAGAGCTAAAAAGTCACTTCCTTTGTAAGGAAGTTTAAAATCTGGGAGGATAGACAGGATTATGGTAGGTTATCAACTACTTTTACTAAGAAGGCACCTTATAAGCCTGGCCAAAACTCTTTTTCCCTTGGAGGTTGGGGAAGTTATGTGAAAATTTTACTTTATTGCCATGAGTTTTTAAATGCATGATTAAGAACCTTAAAAAAACAGGGTAAAGAAGGATGTTTTATAATTTTTTGGTGGAATTGAGCTCAGTTAACCAAATATGAGCTAAAATAATTGAGGCTAACAACTCTTTAGTGAACAAAGTTTCAATCAGTTCATACGTACTTTTGCTCATATTATTGTCTAAATGTTTGCAAAGAAACAAAGATAACTTTGTAAAACATAAAAATAAACATGTGTATACTATTAACCAGACTTTATAGCCAAAATAGACTGCTGTTTTCATGACTAAAATAAAATTATTAAAACCATAATTTCTACATAGGATTCACATATTTAACTTATAATTTTTTAAATTTTCTATTGAGGTGCTAAAAGAGTTCCTGTTTAAGACAGAGTGTGGAAAAAAGACTATAAATTGTAGACAAATCTTTAGTGTTAGAAAATGTTTTCAATGCAATTGTAGAAGTCAACTGGTTTTTATTTTTTGGATTAGTTTATGGTTCCTTCAATTGGCAATAGGAGGCAGTAGTACCATTCTTTAAAATGTAATGTTAGTTACATAATAACTGGAAGAAACTATAAATGAAATAAGCCATTGCTCTTTTATAATTTTGAATGCATGAGAATGTAAGAAATATTTTAATTGTCCATGTGTGACATAAATAAGACACAATGTTGAAATACAGAGGAAAGGTAATGGAATATGTACTGGATAATTTTACTACACATATCAATAAATATATATATATATACATATATATATATATAGTCATTAATATTTACACAATATCTTTGCACAAATCCAGCCCTTCAAAGGATAATAAATGGAAAACGCCAACACAAAGATGGAAACCACACCTATAAAACAAGAATGTTGAGTGGAACCATCCCACAGCTCCACTTGGATCAGTGTTCACCTCAGCCAGTGGTTAGATAGGACCTGTAAAATGAACCGGTCAGGAGAATAAAGAGACAGGGATACCAAGTAAAATCTTATCAAGGCATCTCTTTACTTGGGGGTATTTTGAACATTTATAGGCAGGCTAGAATGAAAGCGAAAATCTCTAGGAACAAGGTATATGCATAACATAAACAAAGCAGCAGACAAGAGACACCAACTCTGGAAACTCAAAAATTCTCAGACAGGTAGGCAAGTCAGTGGGTCCTCTGGCAAGTAGGAGTGTCAACAACCAGATGTAGCTTCCTCCGAAATCCTCAAAGGCAAACAGCAGTGTAGCAGGCCATTGTTTAATCCCAGCAGGTGGCCGCCTGAGGGCTTAGCCTGTCAGCTCTGCCAAGGAGGTGAGGCAGGGGGGAAGGAATCAACAGAAAGTAATCATTGAACAAAACTAAAAAAGATAGCCAAAAGAACCGAATTCCAACTCCAATAACAAAAATAACAGGAAGCAACAATTCTCTTTTCTTAATATATCTTAATTTCAATGGATTAAGTTCCCCATAAAAACACATAGACTAACAGGACCCAACATTTTGCTGCATACAGGAAACCTACCTCAGTGACAAAGACAAAGACTACCTCAGAGTAAAAGGCTGGAAAACACTTTTCCAAGCAAATGGTCCCAAGAAACAAGCTGGAGTCGCCATTCTAATATCATGTAAAATGAACTTTCAACCTAAAGTGATCTAAGAAGTTAAGGAGGGACACTTCATATGCATGAAAAGTAAAATCTACCAAGATGAATTCTAAATTTTTAACATCTATGCTCCAAATGCAAGGACACCCACATTCATAAAAGAAACTTTGCTAAAGCTCAAAGCACATATTGCATCACACACAATAATAGTGGGAGACTTCAACACCCCACTGTCATAAATGGACAGATCATAGAAACAGCAACTATACAGAGACACACTGAAACTAGCAGAAGTTATGAAAGAAATGGATTTAACAGATATCTGTAGAACATTTTATCCTAAAATAAAAGGATATACATTCTTCTCAGCACCTCATGGTACCTTCTCCAAAGTTGACCATATAATTGGTCACAAAACATGCCTCAACAGATATAAGAAGATTGGAATAATTCCTTGCATCCTATCAGAACACCACAGACTAAGGCTGGTCCTCAAATAACAACATAAACAATAAAAAACCCATATACAAATCAAAGCTGAACAACACTCTACTCAATGATAACTAGGACAAAGAATAATTAAAGAAATAAATTAAAGACTTTTTAGAGTTTAATGAAAATGAAGCCACAACATACCCAAATTATGGGACAAAATGAAAGCCATCCTGAGAGGAAAACTGTAGGAATTGAGCAAAATGGAGATACCTTGTAAAATTACCAGAAAACAAGGAAGTCCACTTATCCTTAAGACAAAGGGGTTTTAGAGGAGTTTACAGAGCAAATACCCATCTCCAAGGAATGCACATTTCCAGGAGATATCCCCTGGAGAGCAGATCTCCTCCACCCCTCCTGCATGTCACAGATGTCTTATCCTCACCTGGAGGAGAAAGGTCAATAGTAACTAAAGAACAATAAAAAAGATAAAATGTAACCAGCCCAGTTGTAAGCTGTAAAACAACTCTGTTCTGAAGTGGTATAAAAACCTAGAGCTTTGTTTCCTCTGGGTAGATCTGATCTCCATTACAGAGTGACCCTGGTATACCAGTTTCAATTGAAAATATTAACCTCATGTTATTGCAGTGGCCTCCTTCTTGATTCTTCGCGAGTGGGGAACCCACGCTGGTTATATCAAAATGCATAGCTCTGAGTGCCTCAAAAAAGAAACTTGAGAGAGCCTTCACTAGTAGTTTGACAGCACATCTGAAAGCTCTAGAACAAAAGGAAGCAAATTCACCCAAGAGGGATAGACAACAGGAAGCAATCAAACTCAGGACTGAAATCAACCAAGTGGGAACAAAAAGAACTATACAAAGAACCAAACTCGGAACTGGTTCTTTGAGAAAATCAACAAAATAGATAAACCCTTAGCCAGTATAACTAGAGGATACAGAGACAATATCCTTATTAACAAAATTAGAAATAAAGAAAAGGAGACATAACAAAAGAAACTGAGGAAATCCAAAAAAATCATTAGATCCTAGTACCAAAGCCTCTATTCAACAAAACTGGAAAACGTGGATGGAATGGACAGTTTTTTATACAGGTACCAGGTAAAAAAGTTAAATCAAGATTAGATAAACAATCTAAACAGTCCCAAATCTAAAGAAATAGAAACAGTCATTAATAGTCTCCCAACCAAAAAAAAGCCCTGGACCACATAGGTTTAGTGCAGAGTTCTATCAGACCATCAACGAAGGCCTAATACCAATACTCTTCAAACCATTCCATAAAATATAAACAAAAGATACTATGCCCAATTCATTCTATGAAGCCACAATTACAGTTATACCTAAACCACACAAAGACCTAACAAAGAAAGAGAACTTAAGACCAATCTACCTTTATGAATATAGATGTAAAAATATTCAATAAAACTTTCCCAAACCAAATCCAAGAACACATCAAAATGAACATCCATCATGATTACATAGGCATCATCCCAGGGAAGTAGGTATGGTTCAAGATATGGAAATTCATCAATGTAATCCATTATATAAACAAACATGAAGAAAAAACAAATGATAATATCATTAAATGTTTAGAAAGCTTTTGACAAAATCCAACACCCCTTCATGATAAAAGTCTTTGAAAGATCAGGAATTCAAGGCCCATACTTAAACATAGTAAAAGCAATATACAGCAAACCAGTAGCCAACATCAAACTAAATGGAGAGAAACTTGAAGCAATCCCACTAAAATCAGGGACTAGACATGGCTGGCCACTCTCTCCCTTCCTATTCAATATTGTACTTGAATGCCTAGCCAGAGCACTTAGACAACAAAAGGAGATCAAAGGGATACAAATTGGAAAAGAAGAAGTCAAATTATCACTATTTGCTGATGATACGATAGTATATTTAAGTGACCCCAAAAATTCCACCAGAGAGCTCCTAAACCTGATAAACAACTTCAGCAAAGTAGCTGGATATAAAATTAACTCAAGCAAATCAGTGGTCTTTCCCTACACATAGGATAATCAGGCTGAGAAAGAAATTAAGGAAACAACATCCTTCACAATAGTCACAAATAATATAAAATACCTTGGTGTGACTATACAAGCAAATGATCTGTATGACAAGAACTTCAAATCTCTGAAGGAGGAAATCAAAGAAGATCTCAGATGGAAAGATCTCCAATTCTCATGGATTTGCAGGATTAATATAGTAAAAATGGCCATCTTGCCTAAAGCAATCTATGGATTCAATGCAATCCTCACCAAAATTCCAACTCAATTCTTCAAAAACTTGCAAAGAGCAATCTAAAAATTCATCTGGAATAACAAAAAATTTATGATAGCAAAAACTATTCTCAACAATAAAAGAAACTCTAGTGGAATCACTATCACTGACCTTAAGCTTTACTTAAGCAACGAACAGATTGAGAAACCATCTTTACCAATCCAACATCCAGAAGAGAGCAAATATCCAATATATAGGAAGAACTCAAGAAGTTAGACTCCAAATAACCAAAGAACCCTATTAAAAATGGAGTACAGATGTAAACAAAAAATTCTCAACTGAGGAATAGTGACTATCTGAGAAGCACCTAAAGAAATGTTCAACATCCTTAGTCATCAGGGAAATGCAAATTAAAACAATCCTGAGATTCCACCTCACACCTGTCAGAATGGCTAAGATCAAAAACTCAGGTAAGAGAAAAAGTTATACTCCTTAATTGCTGGTTGGATTGCAAAGTGGTACAACCACTCTGAAAATCATTTTAGCGGTTCCTCAGGAAATTGGACATAATACAATCAGAGGACCCAGCTATACCACTCCTGAGCATATACCAACATGTAATAAGGACACATGCTCCACCATGTTCACAGCAGCCTTATTTATAATAGCCAGAAATTGAAAAGAACCCAGATGTCCCTCAACAGAGGAATGGATACAGAAAATGTGGTACATCTATACAATGGAGTACTACTCAGCTATTAAAAACAATGGATTTATGAAATTCTTAGAGAAATGGATGGATCTCGAGAACATCATCCTGAGTGAGGTAACCCAATCACAAAAGAACACACAAGGTTTGTAGTCATCGATAAGTGGTTATAGTCCAGAAGCTCGGAATACCCAAAATACAATCTACAAACCACAAGAAACTCAAGAAGATGGAAGACCAAACTGTGGATACTTGGTTCCTTCTTAGAAGGGGGAACAAAATATCCATGGAAAGAGTTGCAGAGACAAACTATGGACCAAAGACTGAAGGAAGGACTATCCAGAGACTGCTTCACTTTGGAATCCTTCTCATATTCAATCATCAAATCCAGACACTATTGTAGATGCCAGCAAGTGCTGGATGACAGGAGCCTGATATAGCTGTCTCCTTAGAGGCTTTGACAGTACCTGACTAATATACAAGTAGAGGCTCACATCCATCCATTGAACTGAGTACAGAGTCCCCAAATGAAGGAGTTAGAGAAAGGACCTATGGAGCTGAAGGGTTTGCAGCCCCTTAGGACGAAGAACAATATGAACTAACTAGTACCCTCAAAGGTCCCAGGGACTAAACCACCAACCAAAGAATACACATGGTGGGACTCATGGCTCCAGCTGCATATGGAGTAGAGGATGGCCTAGCTGGTCATCAATGGGAGGAGAGGCCTTTGGTCTTGTAAAGGTTCTATGCCCTAGTGTAGGGGAATACCAGGGCCAGGAAGTAGGAGAGGGTGGGTTGGGTTGGTGAGACTGGGGGAGGGGGATGGAACAGGTTTTTTTTTTCCCCCCAAGGGGAACCTGGGAAGGGAGATATCATTTGAAATGTAAATAAAGAAAATACACAATAAAAATGTAAAATGAAAGTAAATATACACAGTGCTCAAAATACTATGGGAACTTTTAAAGGGACATCCAGCCTTCTATAAGCAAATCAGCAATAGCTTGACCAAATAAACAGGAATCATTGAAAATCAGAGGCAAACTAGGAGTAGATGTGTAAACTTGGGGAAAAAGACTTAGAACAAAACATGTAGTTTCTATAGGTCATGGTAAAAATGCTGTTGTGTTTTCCCAAAGTGAAATGAAAAGTACGTAAAATATGTTCTAAGCAGCCATACTTTCTTCTCCATGCCCTAGGATTTTCTAGCTGCTGTATGAAAACAGAATTTGGTCAATTAAGAGAAAGCCCTTCTGTTGCCAAATACAAAAGACAATACAAAAAAAGAGAAAACAAAAGGAATCAATAAACAAAAACAGTTCTAAGAGAGTGAAGAAAAAAATATTGGAAATCTAATCCTTCTTGTCTACCTTTGTTTAAGATCTACACAGTCATTATTTGCTATAATCCTAAACAAAATTCCTAGCTGAGAAAATTCTTGCTGTTATGACAGCTCATCAAGCTAGAATGACACTACAATTTCAGAAATTTAAATAACAGAATTATGAAGCACACGATGTACACTAATTTATTTTGTTGCTTGATATTTATGTTTATGGAAAGATGAAAAATCCACTGACTTCATATAATACAAAATAAAATAGTATGAGATGCCAGCATTTCTTTTCTTTCTTTGAGGAAATACTATATTAGAAAATATGACATACCATCTAAATCATTCTTCAAACTGGAATCATATTTTAAGGGTTAGATATTTATCAGCCTGTGTTTTATATTTTGGCATCAACAACTATTATAGGATGAAAAATTGAATGTCTTGTATGGAAGAAGATGCATATCTTCAAAATCATTTTGACTTCACTGGAGCCTTCAAAGTTCATATTCATAACAATGGTATAAGTGCAAAATAATACAACTTGGCACTGGGGTAGAAGGAAACTGATTCCCTTAGCTATACTGATGATGATGATGATGTATGTTATCTTTCTTACTTATAGAAAATAATATGAACACGACATTATGAGTCACCTTCACACTTCTGTGCTATTCTTTCCTTCTAACATCAGCCCACATCAATAAAATATTGTCACCAAAATGACATGTCAGAACACTTTCTACTTCTTTCAGTATCAAATCCCTCTTATTTATGGGAATGGAGAGAACAGGGAGGATGAAAACATATTAACTTAACTTAACCTCACTAATCCAAATAGTAAATGGGAAATTATTTATTCCATGTGCTCCATTTGAGATTTAACCCAGTGACATAATGCATACTTTTATCCTTATAGAATATTACTGCTCAAATTGAGCAGAAAAATCTAAACTATGCATTTCAAAATGTATAATGTATATTATATATTTGATAATATTGATGTGCTGATCTTTATACTGTAAAATAATAAAATTAAAATGAAAGAGTAGTACCTTTTGACTGAGACAGAATAAAAGGTTATTTTCTTTAAAATTCCCCAGTGATCTCCAATTTTCTCTATGACATTGCATAAATCTCTATGCAAAAATACAAGAAAAAGTGAGACTTAATAGAGTTTATTTTCTTCCTATTGTAACATGAAACATTATTAATGTGCTGGAGATTAAACTTATAACCTATTACCCATTACTGATCAATATAACAGTAGAAAATAATTATAATCTTTATTTGCTCCTAATTTTAGCAAAAATATTTTGAATCTCACTACATTTGAGATCAACATAACAAATGTAAATTGCATTTATTATATTGAACTAAATATCTTGTTTTCTTAGTCTCTTCCAGAATTTTATCATGAAGATCATTGGAATTTTGTCAGAGGTCTTTGTCTTTCCTGTTTATCTGGGGGAATTATATAGTTTTTCTTAATTTATGAATGTTGAGTAATCTCTGCATCTCTGAGACAAAGTCAACATAATTATGATAAATAATCTTTCTGGTGTGTTCTTTGATTCAGTTTGTAAGTATTTTGTTTAGTACATTTGAGTTATTGTTTGCAAAAGATATTGATATATCATTCTCCTTTCTGTTGAGTCTTGTGTAGTTTGAGTATTAAAGTAATAATAGCATCATAAAAATAATTTAAAATTTTCTTTCAGTTTCTATTTTTATGATAATTTCGGAATACTGGTGCTAGTTCTTTTTGAAGGTCTAGTAGAATTATGTACTGAATGAATCCATCTATCTCTGAGTTATTTTTATTTGGGTGTTATAAGTTATTGCTCCTATTTCACTGTGTATTATGGGTATTATGGTTCATCATGAAATAAACTCTTGAACACTTAAACTTTGGTAGGACATATATACCAATCCATTATTCATTGTAAGTATTTCTGTTTGATGGAATATTTTAACATATGTGCATGTATTAGCCTTAATTTCCTGGTTATTTGTTGCAATCTACACATTTTTATATGTTTATTTCTTTATTTGAGCCCATATCTCTTTTGGTTAATTTTGCCAAACCTTTGCCAATTTTGTTGATTTTTCTCAAAAACCAAAACCAAAACCAAAACCAAAACCAAATCTTTGTTTCATTGTCTCTTTCTTTGCATTAAATATTTAAAATTATTTTAATTTCCTTTCTATTTCATTGATATTGACCTTAGATTTTTTTTCCTCTCACATATTTTGCTTGTATTTCATTTACTATTTGCTTTTCTAGGGCTTTCAAGTATGTTGTTAAGTTATTAATATGAGATATCTGCAGAGTTCTTTTTAATTTATGCACTTAGTGCTATGAATTTGCCTCCATTGTATCCCGTAGGTTGGGGTATGTTGTGTTTTAATTTTTACTCATTTCTAAACAGCTAAAGAAAAATTCTACTGAACTACTGAGTAAAGAGTAAGCTTTTTTTGTGTGTGTGTGAGACCAAGTTCTTAAATCTTTTGTATCTATTTGTTAAGCAGTTAACTTACCTAACATAATGTGGAATCAAGAGGCTAATATTTTTGCTGTCCCCCTGAGCCTGAATTAGGCAATTTATCAGAGCTGAAGATCTGTAAATACATACCACAGCTGGGGAAATGCGATGATGTGCCTATTGTATGAATCGTATGCCTTCAAAAAATTTTGAGATCAGAACGTTTTTCCAGCTGAATGAAAGTTTTTAGTTAAACAATTAATGTTACCTGTAACTCTTCACTTTATATTTTGAATGTTTTTTATTGGTTATTTTATTTATTTATATTTCAAATGTTGTTACCTTCCAAGTTTCCTCTCCACAAACCTCACATTCCATCCACCTTTCATTTTTCAACTATGAGAATGATCTTCCACCCACTCCATGAGTCCCCACTTAACCTTCTAGTGTGGCCTTATGCTGGGGTATCAAGCAATCCTCTGTTACATAAACATCTGGAGCCATGGGTCCCTCCATGTGTATTCTTTGGTTAGTGGTTTACTCCCTTGGAGCTCTAAAGGGTCCACTTAGTTGATACTGTTCTTAAGTGGTTACAATCCCCTTCAGCTCCTTCAGTCATTTTGCTAGCTCTTCCATTGGGGTCCTCAGGCTCAGACAGATAGATGGCTGTGAATATCTGCATCTGTATGCAGAGCTTCTCAGGGAACAACTATATCAGGCTCCTGTCACTCCTGTCAGCAAGTAGTAATTGCCATCAGCATTGGTGTAGGAGTTTTGTGTCTGCAAGTGGGATGGATCCCTAGGTTGGGCAGTCTCTGAATGGCCTTTCCTTCAATCTTTATTCTATTTTTTTTTTTTTTGTCTCTGCATTTCCTTTAGATACTAACAAATATGGGTTAAAATTTTTGAGATGGGTGAGTAGACTCATCCTTCAAATGGGACAGTGCCTATCTACTGGAGATGCTTTCTACAGGTTCTATCTCCCCTTTGTTGGATATTTCTGATAATTTCATCCCTTTGGGTCCTCTTAACCTCTTGTTTCCCCAGCATCTGGGAATTTCTAGTGGCTAACTCTAGTTCCTCATTTGTTACATTCAATTCAATTTCCTTCATTCAATTTACTGACCCTCTGTACTACTCTCTTGTCCCTTCCCATATCTGCTCCTGCTCCCTTTTTCCCTCCCCCTCCTTTCTCCCTCCCTGGTCCCTCTTTCCCATTATATATCATGATTATTTTGTTCTCCTTTCTAAGTAGGATTAAAGCATGCACACTTTAGTCTTCCTTCTTCTTAAGCTTCATATGGTCTGTGAGTTGTATTGCAGGTATTCTGAGATTTTGGGCTAATATCTACTTATCAATGAGTATATACTATGTGTGTTCTTTTGTGTTTGTGTTACCTCACTCAGAATGATATTTTTTAAATTTATTTTATTTTATTTTTTATTAGATATTTTCTTTATTTACATGTAAATTTCTCCTTTCCCAGTTTCCCCTCCAAAAAAACAAAAAAAAAAAAAAAAAAAACAACAAGAACAAACCCCTGTTGCCTCCCCCCTCCCCATGCCTGCCACCCCACCCTCTCCCACTTATTGGCCCTGGCATTCCCCTACTCTTGGGCACAAAACTTTCACAAGGCCGAGGTCCTTTCCTCCTATTGATGATCGAATTTGCAATCCTCTACTATACACATCTTGCCAGAACATTCAGTCCCACCATATGTAGTCTTTGATTGGTGGTTGGGTCCCTGGGAGCTCTGAGGGTACTAGTTAGTTCATATTGTTGTTCGTTCTAAGGGGCTGCAAACCCTTCAGCTCCATAGATCCTTTCTCTAATTCCTTCATTGGGGACTGTATACTCAGTTCAATGAATGGCTGTGAGCCTCTACATCTGTATTAGTCAGGTATTGTCAGAGCCTCTCAGGAGATAGCTATATTTAGGCTGGCTTGTCCTTCCTTCAGTCTCTGCTCCATAGTTAATCTCTGCCACTTCTTCCGTGGGTATTTGCTTCCCCCTTTTAAGAAGGAATGAAATGTCCACCTTTTGGTCTTCCTTCTTCTTAAGTTTCTTGTGGTTTGTGGGTTGTTCTTCCTGTATTCCAAACTTCTGGGCTAAGATATTTTTAAATGTATACAACTCCTGCATCATTTGTTGTTGATGGACAGAAGCTGGTGACTCCTGTGGTGAATTGGGGAAATTCTGGAAGAAACTGAAGGGAGATGACCCTATAGGAAGACCAGGAGTATGAACTAACCTGGACCCCTGAGATCTGTCAGTCAATGAGCCATCAATCAGGCAGCATACACTAACTGATATGAGGCCCCCAATACACATATAGCATAGGACTGCCTTGTCTGGACTTCCAGAGAAGAAAAACCTAAGCTTGGAGAGACTTGGACCCCAGGGATTGTGGAAGTTTGTTGGGGTGGGAGTGTTTGGGGCCATTCTCTAGGATACAAGGGTAGATGGGTTGTAGGAGTTGTGGAATGTGGAACAGTTTGGAGGGTGGGCCAAGAGGGGGACAATATCTGGACTGTTTAAAAAGATTAAAGAATAAATAAATGATACTCTGTATATTTTTCCAAAAGTTCTTGACAAAAAGAAAGAAACAAAATATCAAAAGACCAATCATTTTCAACTAGTATGGTGAGTCTCCAAATAGAGAAACTCATGTAACAAGAAGAGGGAAATAAATTAAATAACCAAAATATAAATCAAAAATATTTACTCAAAATGCTGAGAAAGTTTCATAACTCAAAAGCAATGAATATGATTAAGTTTCATGATTATTGAGTTTCTTAATAAAGACAATTCTATAGACTAAATAGACACCCATTTGTGAGTTATAGCTCACTTCTGCTATCCCATGACTTTCCTCATGTTTAAAAACATTGCTTGATGTTAGCATGGAAAGTAGCTCAGCTATTTTCAGAAACTGATGTATCCAGGACTTGCTATAGTAGGACAATTGGCTTCTGATGATGCCAAATAACTTTGTTTTTTGTTGCTTATGTTCTTACTCTTGCCTCCCACCATCTGATTATCTCTAGTACTCTCTGCCCTCAGTATATCTGACTGGAGCCTGTCTTACCTGTAATCCTGGTTGAGTCAGAAATCCTCAGAGTCCAGCTGTCTCTGTGATCATGTGATTCTGGGATCCTATGATCCTGAAATTCTGGGTGTATCAGAGTTCCTGGGAATCAAGCTGCTTCTGAGACCCTGAGATCCTGGTGTGACAAAGCTCCTGGGATCCTGGGTATGCTAGGGTGCCTGGCAGTGGAGCCTCATCTGGGGGCTATGGGACTGGCTACAGAGTTCATGTCCAAGGTAAACTATCACAGACCAGAAGGAACCTGAGCCACCAGGTTGGGTTCCTGCCTCCCTGATCCTGCTTGGTCCCTGTTAATCCCGGTGGTGTTGGAACAGATTTTGTGTTCTACTCACCCCTGATACTAAGATCCTGGGTGTCTTAGAGTGCCTGAGAGTGTAGCTTCCTCTGGGGTCTGTGA
>JADRCD010105431.1:0-12195 GCA_019843815.1 Montemys delectorum | reverse complement strand
TGGCTGAGTATGCTTGAATACTCAGGTTGGCTTCCTGAGAGGTTCTCTGAATGCTGGTGTTGGGTGTTTTGATGGGAGCTCATGCAAGCTCCAAAGTCTGCATGTGAGTAGTGCAGAATCTCCACCCACAATCATGAAGATCAGCAGAGTAGGCAGAAGGGGCTCCTGTGCTGGGTCCTTCCAGGTGCTGTTGGATGGCAACTTGTAGCAGGCTGTGGTCACCTGGGAGGATTTCTGTTGTTCTAGCCACTCCCTGGAACTAGCAGGGAACCAGATTTCAAAAAGTTGCTATTGCCAATCTAGCTGAACTCCACTCACAGCTCTCAGGAAGCACATCCCCTTCTTGCTTCTGTTGTCAAGATGGATAGATCTACAACCATGACTTGACTTTAGTATGGGGGCTACATTTCAGCAAACCATTTTGAGCAGGGGTTTTCTGTAAATACATAGTCAGGAGAATACTAAACTCACAGATCCTCCATTTTTCCAGAGTCCCTTTCAAGTTCTGATATCTAGGCTTAAGATCAGTTCAAAGTTAATTTGTAGGGCTTGTACAAGTCTTCTCAGTAGTTGGGAAGCACTCCAATACTGAGCTGTGGTGTGGAACAGAACTGGCATCATAAAGAATTTACCAATGTTTTGGAAATGATGACTCCAAACAGACTTTGACTTGAGAGAGGTCAGCTGCTAAAAGACCTAACTGATAAATTACATGATTAGTCCTAATAGCGATTAAGATGCTGGGATACATGTCTATTCACCAGAATTAGCTAGAAATTTGTGTCCAATCCAGGAGGAACGAGATGCCCTTTTTTAAAGATTTATTTTATTTATATGAGTACACTATAGCTGTCCCAAGACACACCAGAAGAGGGCATCAGATCCCTTTTATAGATGATTGTGAGCCCCCATGTGGTTGCTGGGAATTCAACTCAGGACCTCTGGAAGAGAAGTCAGCACTCTCAACCACTGAGCTCTCTCTGCAGCCTGAGATGCCCCTTATTGACACCCAGCTTCTAGGTTTATCCTCCTGTGGGGTCCTGGAAAGATGATGCATTTACATAGTATGCTGTCAGCTTGGCATTTTAAACACATTGTAAAGGTTGAAACAGTACAGAAACCAATGCTGGGATTCATGACCAATAAATGTCAAATGTCTAAAACAAGCTAGAGTTGTTATAGTAATATCCAATAAAATAGATTTTAAACAAAAATTATCAAGCATGAAGATGAAGAACACTTCATATTTATCAAAGGGAAAATCCGCCAAGAGAAAATCTCAATTCTCAACATCTATGCCCCAAATGATAGGGCACCCACATTCGTAAAATATACTTTACCAAAGCTTAAAATACACATTGAACCCCACACAATAATAGCTGGAGACTTCAATACCCCACTCTTACTAATGGACAGATCATTGAAACAGAAACTAAACAGAGACACAGTGAAATTATAGAGGTTATGAACTGAATGAATTTAACAGATATCTATGTAACATTTCACCATAAAATATATATATATTTTCTTTTCAGCACCTCATGTTACCTTCTCCAAATTCAACGATATAGTTGGTCACAAAACAGGCCTCAACTGATATAAGAAGATGGAAATTACTCCATGCATCCTATCAGATCACAATTCCCTAAGGATGATCTTTAATGACAAAAAAAAAAAACAGAAAGCCCACATACATGTGGAAACTGAACAACTCTCTATTCACTGATAACTTGGTCAGGGAAGAAATAAAGAAATTAATGACTTCCTAGAATTCAATGAAAATGTTGACATGACATACACAAACTCATGGGACATAGTGAAAGCAATGCTAAGAGGAAAATTCATAGTCATAAGTGCCCTTGTAAAGAAATTGGGGAGATCTTATACTAGCAACATAGCAGCACACATGAGAACTCTAGAACAAAAAGAACCAAACTCACCCAAGAGGAGTGGAAGGCAGAAAATTAAGGCAATAATCAACCAAATAGAAAGAAAGAGAACTATACAAACGATCATCAAAACAAAAAGCGGTTCCTTGAAAGAATCAACAAGAAAAATACACTTATAGCCAAATTAAGTAAAGGTCCCAGAGGAAGTATCCAAATTAACCAAATAAGAAATGAAAAGGGAAACAGCAACAGAAATGGACAAAATAAAGAAATCATGATATCCTACTACAAAAGCCTATACTCAACTGGAAAAAACCTAGATGAAATGGAGGGTTTTCAAGATCTATACAACATACAAAAGTTAAATAAAGAGCAGATAAACTATCTAAACAGGGCCATATCTTATAAAGAAATGGAATAAGTCATTAAAAACTTCCCAACCAAAAACAACAACAACAACAACAACAACAACAACAAAAAAGCTCAAGGCCAGATGGGCTTATCGCAGAAAATTATTTTTTTCCATGATAATATGAAATTTATAGATTGATCATGTAGGGTTTAGCAACTATATCCTTTCCAAGCAAGAATGTACTATAGAGACTAGGCTAGTAAATAGTGTACATGGTCTGGCTTGGTTGTCATATTCTCTCTCCAGAAAATATTTGTGGCCTAGTTTATAGGGCCTGTGCTCTGCATAGAGTCATTGGGCGTTGTAAGCTTCATGAATTTTGGACCACATTTGGAAACACAGTTGTATGGTAGAGTATAGTTACTTCAGTTACAGAAAAGGTTGGAATTGGCTAAGGGAGAGATAAAGGCTGTTTTTTGAAGATGTGAAATTTGGATTTTGGTTGACAAATTTGGATAGACTTCTGTAAGCATGTGTCTGGTGAGATATGTTTCCTGCAAGCATCATCTGCAAGCTGAGCTTTTCTGATGAGGTTCCTCCATTCCACAGCACCACATGCTAAAAGTGTTCCTGGAACACTGTTCTAAGAAGTTTTTGTGGATAAATGTCAGGTAGGAAGAAGATATTTCTCATCTTCTGCAACCAACATGCTGGGCTGGATTTCTCTTCCATCCTTTCACAGCTCTTACCAGATAACACATTTGGAAATAAAGCACATCACTTTCACATTGTATGGACATTTTAAATCTCAGTGGTTAAGATCTCTTTCTTTGGAAGGAAGAAGTACTCAATGGCTATGTTCTGGAGAGTCACCTAGAGAGGGCACCTTAGTTCTCCTTAGTATAGGGAGAACCTTAGGAGGAGGCAAAGCCTTCCTATATGACAAAAACAAACCATTGTCTGGATATTCTGTTGTATCCTGGAGAGCTCTTGGCATCCCCTGTGATTTCACTTGCATTGTACCAACACCAACTGCTCCTTGAACATTCATGTAGGCCCTAGAGAATTTACTCATACTCATGTTTGCAAGACTGAGGAATCTACTTGGAAATAGAATCAGGAATTTAGAGATTTGTTAAAAGAGAGGCAGAAAAAATGTAGTGTTTCATCTGAATGTAGATCAGCAAGTAAAATGTCCTGAAGAAGGTACAGTGAGTCCTGGGAAAGAGATGTGGACATTTCTTGAGAAGGTATACTTCCCAGAAATGGGTCAAAGGAAATAGAATCTCTGTGAAGCTAATGAACTTCCCTTCTATTATAATTCCTGAAAGGCAAGAATTCCAGAACACTAGTTTGTCCATCCCAAAGGTAGGATCTGGCAAAACCAAAGCTACAGAACTGTGAATCCCAAAATTTTATTCTTATTGGGCTTTGAAGGTGTAACATGGGAATAAAGGAGGCCATAGGGAGTTAGAGAGGAAAATAAATTTCCCAGGTAATGACGGCATCACAGCACTTTTCCCCCAGGGGGCTCTTTTACATAAAGCTGCTATCAGACAGTAGTAACTGGGAGCCAAATGCACTTATATGACCTTATTTTTCTGGCCATGGGACCTCATGTTCTCAGACCTCATTTGACAACCACTCCCTGAGACTGACCACCTTAGCTTTCTGAATAAGCATTTGTGGTTGACAGACATACCTTTAATGAAGCCAAACAACTGTTAGAATCAGGGACTGGATAATTTTTTGCCAGCTCGGGGGTGTTTTGCTCTTTCAGTTGGGTGAATTAAGTCTTTTGATGATGGTCTGCTCCTACATGACTTTTTAATACACAGACATGGGCCTACAGTGATATGGTAGGATATCAAGATATTTCCAATGCGTACGAGTGCTTATGAACTATGTCATTTATTCCTAGCTTCTGTAACCACAAGCTTGAGAGCTTTGAAGTAAAGGTTCACCTTGAGTTTTAGTTAACAATCCTGGAGAGACCATCTCTGTGGTCATCATAAGCAAGTGTTTGGAGGCAGAGGAAATGCCTGGCTACTTAGAAATCCAACATTCTGTAAAGTGATGGGAGAGTTCAGATTCACAGAGCAACCATCTCGAGCCTGAACCAAAACTTTGGCATGTTACTGGTTTCCAGGCATGCTCTCTTTCTGTTTGTGCCTCAGCATATTTTGCCCATTTTTTATGCCATCTCACTCCATAAATTTACTTGTGTTATACATAGAAAAGCTGGTAGACAGCTATGAATACCACCCCCTACTGTCCTCACTATGAGCAAATAAAGAGGATGGAGAGTCTGACCATACACCTGATGAACAGTGAGAGAAATGAGCTGTCAGATCCCCAGGGAGTCACCACTGAAGGATTGTTAGATTTTAGCTTTTCATTGTTTCAGATCCCATGGTGTCAGTCTTAGTTCTAAAAAGTCCTCCTCATCTTGTATTTTTAAGGTATTTGGATCAAGAAGTCTGTAACTTCAGGATGTTTCTCTGACCAACCTCATGGCCCCAAATGATACTCCCAGGAGAGGCATAACCAAAAACTTGGGTAGGAATAGGATGGGAAATGGACTCTTCTGTTCATTCGAATGAAACTTGAGTTTGTGACCTGAATGACAGAACTTAGAGTTGGAGGTAGTGGAGAGTGAGTTCTCAGAATGCATTTATAAGGGTTTGATACTTGTTGTCTTTATGAGATTCTAGCTACTGTAAATTTGAGGTGAGGCATTTTAATTGCCTGGGATGTAACTGAGTTCTGAATACTCTTGGTATAAGATTGAGGGTCCTGGAGCCCACATTCATTTTAGCAGTGCCAGACTGCAAAGCCTTAAATCTTTACTCTTCTTCCTTTACCTTATGCCGTATATTCTGTGACAATATTCCTCCAAAATTTGTCCTGCATCCCATTATGATCTCTCTGTCTTAGTGTGATTGTGTATCTTTCTTCTTCTCACTTACTGTCACCTTCTGTCCTTTTTGGGTTTTGCATATAATTTTGCAAACTTGTGCATCCTACCAGAAACCAAAGATCAGGGATCTGCATTTTGTTGTACAATGTTTAGTGTTTCACAGCTCCAAGGTACAGTGGTGAGGTGTCAGAGCTCCAGTTTAAAAAGTACTACTCTTATTTACCTTGGTGGCACTTTGTAATCCTTGGCAATATTTAAAGCCATCTGCTCTTGGGTCTCATCTCCCAGAAAATGTACAATATCTGACTTTGCAGTACTAGTTACCCAAGATTTTAGAATCACTGTTGTAGAAGCTTTAGAAATGAAATCTAGGTTTTGGTGGGCAAATACCTGTATGTAGCACAGGCTCCTAACAACATAATAGAATAAATGATATACTGAATCCTACTGAATGAGCTCATGCAGGCAGGGCACCATCCATCTGAACACATATCCTTTGGTGGCCTTCTGTCTGTATAATGAGTTTTAAAATTACTATAATTTCCCCATACATAAGATCCAGAATATTGTAAGGTATGTTGAGAGGAATTTGCAGAGTAGTTCTCATGCATGGAGAACATCATAGGTAAAATATTTCTGGTAGACTGTATGCCTGTACAAGTTTGGAACATATGAGGGACAATTGAAGCTGCCATTTATGCTGGCAAAATTAGGACTTCTTAAAAGGTCAGCATCCAGAAAACTATGGTAGAGTATTTAGTTACTCTGCCGTAGGTCACCTAGCCTTTATGAACTGACCCTGACACAGAAAGTACCATCTATAGACACGCTAGAGACTAGATAAGACTAGCATTAGGAACCAGAACTAAGTAACTCCTGTACTGAAGGGTCTCATTGTCCATCCTAGTACCTGTAAAGAGCCTGATCCTATGCCTTATTTACCAATAGGAAGTGGGGAGTTCTCCGAATAATGTGTAGTTGCTTTGGTAAATGATACCAGATGGAAAGACTAAACTATCTTCCTCTATTAGCACATCTTATGGTAAACAACAGTTTAAAATCAGTATTTTTCAGACTAAATTGTGCTTAGTGGACAGTGTGTTCTAATGGAAATCTATTCTCTCTTGTCACCTCCTCTCCCTCTGTCTGAATGCTGCTGAGTATGTCCTCTGCCTGAAGCCAAAAGCAAAAGCAGCTGGAATTGCTGGAACTATAGCCAACACCTGTGGTGCCCAGAACAAAGCCCACAGCTCACTGCTTCTCCTTAAACTGAGAAGGAGATCTGCTACAAGCCCTCCTGTTTGAAGTCATTTGCTTACTGTAAACAATATACCTGCCTGAGAGTCGTTTATATCCAGAACTTGGCATCTTACATCTAGAGCTGTATTTATGTTATACAAATATCGTGTTCATTGTGTTGGTTTCACCTTTGTACCTCTGGATATAAATACCCATCTCACCCCAAAGAAAATGTTGCCTTGATAAAACCTACTTGGCGTCCCTCCATGTTTTTTTTCTTTTGCCTGTTTATTCCCACAGGTCTAGTCCAGCCTCCAGCCTGAGTTAACCCACGGATCCCGAATAGTTCCACTGGCCAGACTCTACAGAATGGCACCCAACGTGGGGCCCAGACATGAGAGACTGAAGATCATACTGCTGGAATACACAGACCTCTGTATAATTAACAAACCAAACGGAAGGAAAGTCACTGCTTCCATGTGGTAAGAAATTTGGCTAGCGCTGGCCTAAATTCCATGTTGGAACGCTGCGGGAATACTAGGCAGAGAAGCACCGACCCGGTGTTTCGGGTTCACCTAGGGTTATCGACAGTAGAGATGGGAGGCATCAGTCTCGAAGGTAGCTATCCACAATGTGGATGAGCTACTGAGGACCAGAGGAGTAAGGGTTAAAAAACAGGCACTGTCAGAGTTAACCAAGCAAATAGAAGCTCACTGTCCTTGGTTGGAAGGACTAACCAAGATCAATAGAACATCCTGAGAGAAAATAGGAAAAGCTCTCACAAATAATAAGGTAGATGGGTTTCCCCTCCGCCTTTGAGGGATGGTCATGGATATTATGATTGAAAGTGAGAAAAATGAGTGGAAGTAGGGTCATTCTGATAGCGAGATAAGCCTGAATAGTTCAGAAATGACAATTTTGGACGAGGATATGGACTCACCTTCTAAGGAAATTGAACAGCTCCACAGTTCCTCAGAAGAGGTCCAGAGTTCTTCGGGCTCAAGTACAGTGACCAAAGAAGCCCAAACTTCCACAAAGTGCAAATTACAGTGTCTCATGTAAGGAGACAGAGTTCTTATGCAAAGTCTGCACACTCTAAAAGAAGGGAGACGTCTTGGAACAGATTTTGCCTCAGTAGAACAGAACTTGAGAACAAGGTACAAGAATTAAGCGATGAATTCAGGAGTTTAAAAATGCAGGCACGCAGAAAGAAAGACAGCTAGCTATCTGAGGGCAGAATCTTTGCCCTTAGAGGGGGCTTTTTACAGGGTGAATCAGTGGTCTTTACCTCAAGAGAAAATACAAGCAACTTCATTGCTGGTGCAGGAGCAATTAAAAGCAGGATACCTGAGGGAATCAAATTACCCATGGAACACGCCTATATTTGTGATAAAGAAAAAAATCAGGTAAATGGAGACTCTTGCAAGATCTGGGGAAGGTTAATGAAACTATGGTGGTAATGGGAACTTTACAGACTGGATTGCCATCTCCAGGGGCAATTCTGAAAGGATTTTACAAAATAGTTATGGATTTAAAGGACTGTTTCTTTACAATTCCTTTGCACCCTGAAGATTGTGAGAGGTTTTCATTCAGTGTTCCATCTGTAAACTTTAAGGAACCTATAAAAAGGTATCAATGGACAGTCCTTCCTCAAGGCATGGCTAATAGTCCTATGTTTTGCCAAAAATTCGTGGCACAAGTCATTGATCCTATAAGAAGGAAATGGACAATGATATATATTGCCCACTACACAGATGACATGATTATTGCAGGGGAATTTCCCCAAGATGTATTTTTATGTTTTTCAGAGTTACAAGCTGCCTTTAATGAGAGGGGGCTGCAGATAGCTCCAGAGAAGGTGCAGATCCGTATAATTATTTAGGCTTTACACTTACGGATCAAGCTGTTATTCCTCAAAAGATAGTTATTCGTTGAGACAAACTAAAAATCTTAAATGATTTTCAAAAATTATTAGGTAATATTAACTGGCTTCGTCCTTATTTAAAACTCACTACAGGAGAGCTGAAGCCCTTATATGACATTCTTAGAGGTAGTTCTGACCCAAACTCTCCCAGATACTTGACAAAAGAAGGAATATCTGCTTTACAGCAGGTAGAAAAAACTATTGAAAATCAATGTATTACTTACATAGATTATTCTTTGCCTTTGCATTTATTAATTTTCAATACAACTCATGCCCCTACGGTGTTGTTGTGGCAGAAGGCACCAATTCTGTGGATACATTCAAGAATGTCTCCTAAACGCAATGTATTGCCTTATTATGAGGCTGTTGCTCAAATCATTGTGCTTGGTAGAAAACAAGCACTGATTTATTTTGGCAAGGAACCAGATGTTATCATTCAGCCTTTTACTGTAGAACAAGACTCCGCTGAAACAGCATAGCACGGAATGGCTGTTCGCTCAAATCAGATTTCAAGGAACTATAGATAATCATTATCCCCAGTATAAATTAATAATTTTTTAAATATGCATTAAGTGATTTTTCCAAAGGTATCTGCTTGGCAGCCCTTAAAGGATGCCCTTGTGGTATTTACTGATGGTTCCTCCAAAGGGAAAGCTGGGTATCTCATTAATAGTAAACATGTGATTATAGAGACTCCTGGTCTCTCTGCTCAATTGGCTGAATTAATAGCAGCTTTAAAAGTCTTTGAAGCTGTTTCTGATGCATTTAATATTTTCACAGACAGTTTCTATATTTATAATGCTGTACCACTACTAGAAACGTGTGGCATGTTCAAACTGGACACCCCAGAAGGTGCCCTATTTTCTCAATTACAAAATTTCATTCTTTCATGAAAATCCAATTTTATATTGGTCATATTCAGGCTCATTCTGGCCTACCTGGGCCATCAGCTAGTGGTAATGACCTCATTGATAAAAATCTGGTAGGGAAGGTTTTAATTTTAAATTCTGTGGCCCTGGCAAAACGGGATCATTATAATTTCGACCTATCCAGCCAAACTCTGAGGCTCAAACACAAAATTTCTAAAGAACGAGCAAGAATGATTGTTAAGCAATGCCCCAAGTGCATTACATTAACTCCAGTACCACATTTAGGGGTAAATCCAAGAGGCCTAATGCCAAATAAGATTTGGCAGATGGATGTAACATATTATGCAGAATTTGGAAAGCTTAAATATATTCATGTTTGTATTGATACTTGTTCTGGATTTTTGTTTGCTTCACTGCAAACAGGAGAAGCCTCTAGAAATGTAATTGATTATTGTTTACAAGCATTCAGTGTGATGGGAATGCCCAAAATAATTAAAACAGACAATGGCCAGGGTTTATTGGCAAAAATTTTATCTCTTTTTGCAAGGATTTTGGCATTTTGCATAAAACTGGAATCCCATATAACCCTATGGGACAGGGCATTGTCGAGCGAGCCCCTCACACAATTAAAAGCTGGCTTTTAAAAATCAAAGGGGGAAGTCTAGTCCCCCAGAGGTCTCCAAAGGCACATCTTGCCTTTGTACTTTTTATTTTGAATTTTCTGTAGACTGACATTAAAGGTTTCAATGCTGCAGACAGGCATTCGCATCCTAACACTTCAAGTTTGTATGCCATGGTATGCTGGAAGGACCTGCTCACCAATGCTTGACATGGACCAGACCCTGTTTTGGTCTGGGGCAGAGGGTCTGTGTGTATATTTTCTCAAAAAAAAAAATATGGAGCACATTAGCTCCCAGAGAGGATGGTTCATCAGGTTAACTCAGAGCCACTGCCCTCAGCAGGAGTGCTCAAACTTCTGTGAAAAGGCTTTTTCCTTTTCCTTTTGTTTTTTTCTCCTCTAAGCTGACAGGTTCCTTTTCCTGCCTGTTTTAAAGGTGTTTCTTTCTGTTTTTCCCAAAAATTGCTTATTTCTGAAGCAAATAAACAGTGGCTCACGCAGAGCTCAGAAGTTTGGCTATCTCTAAAATATTCACATCCTAAGGGTCAAGACCATCCCGAAGGCCTGACATATTCCAAAAGACAGCATGGTCCTGAAAGTGCCAGCCTGAGTGATTCCAAAAGTCAGTGTTATCCCGAAAATGCTGACACACTATGGAGGTTCCAGCATTTCAAAGGTAAATCCTTGTTCTGGAGATAACAAAGACTAACTAAATAATTTGCATATGAATTGAGACCTGTCCCCTAGGCTACAGACTCCAGAGCCAAAGTCGAAAACTTGCAACTATGGAGGTCCTCTCCCAACTTCTCCCAGCACCCAGCTTCAGCTCCCTGCTGCCTGGCTTCAGCATTCATTGCAGGACTTCATAAAGGACTTGTGTCAGAGATGTGGAGGCATTTCTCAGACTCTGCAGGTGCTGAGGGCATAACTTGGCATGATTGTTCGGATGGAAGGTGCATGCAGTAGCCTGCCTCTCTGGGGGTAGTTGACCCAGACAGAGGCTCTCCCAGAGCAGGAGTGTCTTCATTAAAGACACTTATAAGCCCGGCCTGCTGTGTCAAGCTAGTTGCATGCTGTCTGGAAGACGAGAACCAGAGAGGGACACAGAGTTCTGAAACAAGCACCTTCTTTGATTCCTGTGCAAAATCAGTGTGGAGAAAAATGACCTTAACCCTGCTTTTTTATTTTTAAAAATAAATAAGAGTGATATGTCGCCTCCTCCACCTCCTGTCTGAACGTTGCTGAGTATTTCCTCTGCCTGAAGCTGAAAGCGAAAGCAGCTGGAATTGCTGGAACTATAGCCAACACCTGTGGTGCCCAGAACAAAGCCCACAGCTTGCCACTTCTCCTGAAACAGAGAAGCGGATCTGCTACAAGCCCTCCTGTTTGAAGTCATTTGCTTACTATAAACAGTATACCTGCCTGAGAGTCAAACGACTCTCGATATAGAGAACCTGGCGTCTTACTGTCTAGAGTTGTATTTACGTTATGCAAATGTCGTGTTCATTGTGTTGGTTTCACTTTCATACCTCTGGATATAAATACCCATCTCACCCCAAAGTAAATGTTGCCTTGATAAAACCTACTTGGCGACCCTCTGTGTTTTTTCTTTTTCCCGTTTATTCCCACAAGTCTAGTCTAGCCTCCAGCCTGAGGTAACCCTTGGACCCCGAATAGTTCCACTGGCCAGACTCTATACTCTCTCAGACAGCTAAACACTCCCTGTCATGAAATCATTCTATCAGCCATTCTCAAGAACGAGTTTTGGGATGGCCAAATCAACCACTAGGTATACTCATACAGTCTTCCCTGCAATTGTTGTAGTACATGAATGGGGTTGTAAAAATCAACTATAACTCAGTGTTAGAGTATTTGTCTAGTATGCACAATATCTTAGAAACAATCTGACCCCTAGGGTCTTTCTGAGAAACAAAATTAAGAACTCAGTTACATCTGAGTTGTAGACTACAACAGAAGTTTCTCTATAAAGGCATTTATGTCACTCTAACCTCCAACCACCCCACCACTCTCTCCAAAGATTCCATTTTTTCCTTTGTATTTTTATTAAGGTCAATCATCATTCTTGAGTAAACAGAATCTGTATAGTATCAGTAATGTGTAGATAGATATAGATATATAGATAGAATGTGAGAGAAAGATAGAGATGCAAATAAGATATAGATATTTTTCCAAAGGTCATAAATGCAGATAAAGAGCTAATGAAATTCCTTGGGTGAAGGATTGAGATAATGAGGTGTTACTGTCAAGTATAGAAACTTCTTTGAGACCCACATGATAGAGAGAACAGAACTCCCATAAAGGCCTTCTAGTCTTCCTGTGCGTGTTTGTGTGTGTGTGTGTTTCTGTGTTTGTGTGTGTGTGT
>JADRCD010105430.1:0-12422 GCA_019843815.1 Montemys delectorum | reverse complement strand
AATGTCTTTAAAAAAAAATCATAGAAGAAAATTTCCCCAACTTAAAGAAAGAGATGACCATAAAGGTACAAGAAGCTTATAGAACACCAAGTAAATGGAACCAGAAAAGAAAATCTCATCACATAATAATTAAAACACTAAATGTACAGAGCAAAGAAAGACCATTAAAAGCTGCAATGGAAAGGCCAAGTATCATACAAAGGTAGACCTAGCAGAATTACACCAGACTTCTCACCAGAGACTATGAAAGGCAGAAGAGCCTGGTCAAGTCATGCAGACTCTAAGAAATCTGGATTTTTATACTTTCATTATCATTAAGTTTTTATGCTCTTATGCAAATCTGGAGCTGTAAATCCATTACACCATCATACTTTTCTTGCCACCTGACCCTGGTAACCATCATTTGCCTTGTGTTTATGGGTGAATGTGACAAGTTTAGATGCCTTGTATAAATGGATTATGCTGTGCTTGTAATGTGTATGTGTGAGTGTGTATATATGTGCTTGTGTGTGTGTGTGATGCATTTGTGTATCACATGTGTGTATTTAGATGCTAAAGGTTTTTGAGACTGTTTCAGATTTTTCTGGAACACATAGTTCTTTTTAGGCTAAGTAGTCAAAGAAGCATGGGATTTACTTGTTTCTATGCTAGATACAGGAAATATATGTGAATTTCCATGTCTGGCTTTTAAATTGGATCTGGGGTTCCAAACTCAGGTCCACAGGACTGGTCTAGAAAACATTTTACCCATGGAGTTATCTCTCCTGCCATGCTTTTCCTTTTATGACTGGCCTATTTTACTTAAAGTGATATCTGGAACCCTCATTCATTCTATTGTTATTGATAAAATTCCTTTTGCATGTGTGTGTGTGTGTGTGTGCATGTGTGTGTGTGTGTGTGCATGTGTGTGTGTGTGTGTGCATGTGTGTGTGTGTGTGTGTGTGTTTGTGATATGCATGTATATGAATACCAGAAGTTTTTTGTTTTTTCCGTTTTTTTTTTTTTTTTTTAGGCTGATTCTCATAGGTCTTGCTGGAGCTCATAGTTCTTGTTAGGCTGTGTGTGTAAGTATGTGTATGGTGTGTCCAAAGTCAAGATCCAAAGTCAATGATCTTTTCATTTGTTCTCTGCATTATTTTTTTGACACATAGTCTCACATGTAACATCGAGCTCAAAGTTTTGGCTATACTGGGTGACCAGCAATTCTCATGGATTAATATATTCTGTGTACTGGCTGGTTTTGTGTCAACTTGACACAAGCTGAAGTTATCACAGAGAAAGGAGCTTCAGTTGAGGAAATGCCTCCATGAGATCCAGCTGTAAGGCATTTTCTCAATTAGTGATTAAGAGTGGGAGGGCCCATTGTGGGTGGTGTCATCCCCAGGCTGATAGTCCTGTGTTCTATAAGAAAGCAAGCTGTGCAGCCCAGGGGAAGCAAGCTAGTAAGCAGCATCCCTTCGTGGCCTCTGTATAAGATCCTGCCTGCAAGTTCCTGCCCTGTGTGAGTTCCTGTCCTGACTTCATTTGTTGATAAACAGCAATGTGGAAGTATAAGCTGAATAAACCCTTTCCTCCTCAACTTGCTTCTTGGTCATGATGTTTTGTGCAGGAGTACAAACCCTGACTAAAACCGACCTCTTCAGTGATGAAGTTATATATGGATCCCATTCCAACCTGCTTTTTACATGGGTTCTAGGGAATTTAATTCAGGTCCTCAAACAGTAATTGAAACACTTTCCATACCAGACTCACCTGTATAATGTCTTAAAGCTGTGTGTAGTATAAATTATTCCAGCTATATAAATACCAGGTTTTAGTCTTTCATGTATCTGTTGGTGGACATGTTGTTTGATCCCTATTTGAACTAGTTTGTTTTAGCTGAGTTTATATGTGATATACAAAATGTGTATACAATATGGTTATATAATATGGTTGGATATTTATGATATATAATTGATATAATTCCTCATAATATATAATCAGTCTTATGGCTCAATATATCTGAATGACATTTTAAATAAACTTTTACACCTATTTATCAAATTATTTAAGTAAGTTAAAATAACTTACTTATTATCTTTCTAACATGAAATTCTGCTGGATTTATTTTTGTGTAAGTAAATAAAACTTTACTTCCTTCTATTAAGCATTTCCTATATGACATGATTATTCAGTATTATGTAGCCTACTAACGTTCATCTGATGTTTAACTATTTTGAGCAAGTTCTTTATGTATTAATAAAAAATACACATGTTGCTAACATGTTCTTGCAAACTAAATTTACACAGATATAAGAATATGGGGTCAATTGTAGCACCAGAATCCTTGTAATAACTATCATGTCTGTTGACTCCTGAAAGCTTAGTGATAGCTGTTCGTTGGTACATATGGACGTGTTATGATTCTACAGTTTTCTGAGAGAAAGAGATTGCATCAATATGATCTGTATTTAAGAATTACAATATGCTTAGATTTTCCTTATATTATAATTGTAATAAGTTATTTAATTCAAAGATCACTATGGATTCAAGAGAGTTTCATTGTTAGTGAATTCCATGTGTGGTAATCATCTGTCTGTTATTCCCTCAAGGTCTTTAAAACTAAACCTCAGTCCACCATGAGCTACTGCTGATGCTTATGTTGCAAACTTTTGTTCAGAGAAACATTATGCTCCCTGGTGTCCTCATTGAGAGGACGACAGAAAGTAATTAAGAACAAATAAGTAATATAAATATAAATATAAATAGAAAGCTTTAGTAGAGAAGAGAGGTCAGTAATTCTTTACGTTTTTAAAATTAGAATATTTATTTTTCTCTTTATGTACATTTTAACATTGTATAAGATGGGAATTGTTAGATTTATAATTACAATTTGGCCTTAATGCTGTAAGGAGAGACATCTGGACTTAATTAAGACACATGTGTTTTAGCTGGAGACACTGGACCTAGAACAGGACAGCTTAACAGTATATCTTAGGGTTGTGCCCATGGGGAAAGGAAGACTATATTTTTATTACTGCACCATATTGAATATATTAACAGCCACTTGTAGCCTATGGGGTAAATTATATCTCTTCTGTTGTACAGGATTATGGTAGGACCAATAGCATACCTGCCTTCCTGCAACAGATGTCACAGTATATGTTCTAGGTCAGCCTTACCATATCATCTATTGCCTTAATGAGTGTCACTGTCCCAATCGTGCTAATGCACATGCTCTCCTGACATGTAACCTAGGCATGCTGAAGTGAAGAATGGCGCATCATCCAAACCCATTTACTCTTACTCTAATAGTCTAGAGCCTTGAGTAACATATTATGCTCTCTCCCTAAATGGAGTCCTATCACCTGCAACAAAACCAATTTACTGTCCTGAGAAAAAGATCTGAACTGACAAAGATAGCTGATGAGCTAATGTATGCCTCAATGTCAATAAAGTCCATATAGCCTCTGAATGTTTTTACATCTCCACTGTCACAGCAAGGAAGAACTGATCAGATACAGAGATAATAGAGGACTGGCAGAGAAGTGGGAGAAAACTATACATCACTTGAATTGCTTTCATTTACAATTTGTCCTGGGGATGCAGAAGATTATACAAAGAAGGAAAATGTGCTTTGAAATTATTAGAAGATGAATTTTTTTTTTATTAACTCATATTGATACAAAAAGCTATACTTAGAAGACCGGAAATGGTTCAACTGTTAAGAGCCCATGCTGCTCTTGCTGAAGACCGAGGCTAAGTTCTTAGAACTAA
The DNA here is from genome assembly GCA_019843815.1 of Montemys delectorum. Lineage (NCBI taxonomy): Eukaryota > Metazoa > Chordata > Mammalia > Rodentia > Muridae > Montemys > Montemys delectorum. The sequence continues at coordinate 8,666 of JADRCD010105430.1, read as the reverse complement.
ATGGAGGCTCATAGCCACCTATAACTCCAGTTTCAGGGTATTCATTTCCTGTTTCTTGCCTCCATAGGCACTAAAAACACCCATGCGTATAAAATTACAAACCAAAGAAGTTACTCAGCAGTAAACTGAAATTTTACTTTATTAAGCCAATTAGAAAAGTAACAAAATTCAGTGCATTAAACTCATCACCGTTTTGAGGTGATATATCATGGAGGTAAACACCAAATGCTTTCATAGTAATGTGGACTATGAACCATGTTGCTTTTTCCACACTTTCAGCTGGAGCAAAACACTCCATGTTTTCGAGGTTTTGCCTTTGTTGGATTAGGAGCAGAGCATCCTGTACTCACAGAGTGCCTGCATCAGAGTAAATAGGTGTGGGTGGAAAGAGTACATGATTCACTGTTTACCTGACTTCAAAAGACATGTCTTCTCCCTCAAAGGCCATCATTGTTCTTTGAAAGTAAATCTTCTGACTAAACAGTGTCTTAAGTTGCCTAATTATATTGGCTTAAAGTACAGGAGCAGAAAGAGAAAATGAACAGCAAATATGCCTTAGTACATTGTTAATGGGAAAAAATATTTCTTAAACAGCATATACATATATATATATACTGATTTAATGTGACACAGTTATTTTAATACAGTAGATATTTTTCCAATGCTCTATTCATTCCTACAATGATTAAAGGTTATTTAACCATTATCTCATTCAATTGTATATAATGAAGGATATGGTCTTTTAGACAGCATATCTTCCTTAAGGAATCTGAAATTTCCTCTCATTTTGCTTTTCTAAAGAGTAGCTAAATAATTGACTTTACAAACTGCTTAGGTATAGTAAAATGAATGCTCACACTAACTAAATATAGCCTTGATCTTCCTTCTTTCTTTCCTTCTTTCTTTCATTTCTTCCTTTCTTCCTTTCTTCCTTTCTTCCTTCTTTCTCCCTCCCTCCCCCTCTCCCCATCTCCCTTCCTTCCTTCCTTCCTTCCTTCCTTCCTTCCTTCCTTCCTTCCTTCCTTCCTTCATTCCTTCCTTTGTTAGTTCCTTCCTTCCTTCCTTTCTTCTTACTTTCCTTCCTATCTTCCTTCTTTCCTGATGTTTTGTATCAAACACTCTTGCAAGCAAGTTCAATCTCTTGTGGCTTGTCATCGTGAAGAATACTTGGTGTGTGCTGTCTGAATAGCTAGAGTTCTGCAGAGTGGATGATAAGCCATAGAACAGGCCTTCTTAGTACTTTTCCCTTTTAGGATAGGAAGCAAAATAAATGGGCTATGCATGTGTTAAGAGGATCTGGGAAAAAATAAAGACATAAACTTATAAAGACAATTTCTTTTATTCCTACTGAAAATTTCTCATTTCAAGAATGTAAAGTGTTTTGGGAATTGTTGCATATGAAACTATAGTAGTTTTCCATAACCTCTCTGAGATATGTTCAATAAAATTCTGCCATGAAAGAGGTTAAATAAACTTTGTAGGAACTTTAAGACATGACTATGTGATTCGGTTATATTCAGAAATAAGACTATAGACTTGAAGTGGATACATTTTAGCCAACTCATTCTATGAGCCAAGCTAATCATCTGGTTTTAATGAGTCTCTTTTGAAATGCAAAAATGTTAATGTTTGCTTTGGGGAACTATAGTTTTATTGCTTATATTAGACATCTGTTAAGCAGTAACTAAGAGCTAGTAATTGCCCAATAGAGCAATGGCAGAGTGCTAGTTTAACTCAGGCTGAAGTGTGAAGGACTACTATTGTTCACGATAAGAAATGTTTTGTATTCCATTGATACTTTTCATAAAGGCTTGAAATTATCCAAGTATGCTATACATAACATGAATTATCTCCCGATGTCTTTATTTGGAAATATTCAATTAATTTCAAATATTAAAAATCAAAACAGGAATATGTAATAATAAACTAGGAAATTGGGAATATCTAATCACAACCTGATATCTTGATTTCTGTTGTCAACTGCATGAACCTCATTATATTGAAATGGTTTATAAATCTCAAAGGCTAGTGGTTGTCATTTTAGTAACCTTTCTTCTAGGAAAAGAAAGAATCTTTTGGCAGTGGTTAGTTATGGTGGAGGAAGAATCATTTGTTACTGAAGATGTGGTATCACTGATAATATTTAAATACTCCAGTGGATGGTCTTGAACCCATGTGCTCATGGTCAACTGAAGCTGGACTTAGTGAGTTATTGAAAAAAATGACATGAATTTGGCACAAAAAGTGGATTAGGAGAACATGGAGGTATTTGAGGGGTAAAGTATGCAGTAAATATATTTATATTTCATTTTATATAAATAATAAATAATAGAAACTAAAGAAAAGTTTAAAACAAACTTCTTATGTATAAAATTGTAATAAGAACAGGATATGCTTACATGAGTCAGTAATGTCAAATCTCAGGATATTAATACAGAAGAATTTCTGTGATTGTGAGACAATCCTAGGTTTCAACAGTAGTGCCAAACGAGCCAAATCTGTGTAGAAAGACCTTTTTTCAAGACTTAAAAATATCAAATGTTAGGATAATATTTTCAGGCATTTGACAAAGCAAAAGGATATGAGAGAGTTTCTAATTAATCAATCTATAAAAATTTACAGAATGGATTGCAGAGCCCCTTTTACCTTAGGAATTCCTCAAAGCTTCTTTGACTTGAAGAGTACTAGGTAAATTTGTCTAAATTAATACACTTAATTCAGCTCATTATTTAAATGAAAAGGTCAATTTTAAACTCATTTTAGGGACACATACAAAGCTGTGTAAATATAAAGTGATAACTGAAAAGTACATATATTATGGTATATGTTGATCTGTTTTATTGAAATTACTTACATCTGTTAAGTCAAGCCAGCTTATGCATGATTTAGATATATATTAGCAGTACATGATGGATCTTATATGAAACACTAAAAAAAAATTAAAAAAATATAAAAAATTACTTCTTGTACATGAAAATGATTTTCATTACAATTTTTGGTTTAAAATATTTATATTTCCATGGAAATATTTTGCTACCTTCTAGTACTAATTGAAAAAGCTTAAGCCAGGTCAATAAACTCTCATTTTGGATAATGTACATTTTATTCAGGACCATAATGTATATTTAGCAACTATATTTCTGATTCCACTCATATAAATATAAGCAGAAGAGAATGAATAGGAATTATCAAGTATGAAAGCATCATCACTCCTTTGAAAGGAATCCCGCCAATACACCCACATACTCTTGAGCAGTTTTAATGACCTCACTTATAACTGCAATTTATTTAAAAACTGTTTCCTAGTTTTGAAAGAACTTCAGTCTTACACTTCTGAAGGACATTTTAAAAAAATTATTTATTTATTTTATGTATATGAGCACATTGTCACTGACACACCAGAAGAGGGCATTGGATAACAATTACAGATGGTTGTGAGCCACCATGTGGTTTCTGGGAATTGAACTCATGACCTCTGAAAGAGCAGTCAGAGCAGCTAATGATACGATTCTCTTGCCATGTATTTATGTTCTGTGTGTGTGTGTGTGTGTGTGTGTGTGTGTGTATGCATGTGTGTATGTGTACATGTGATAATGACCACATAAGTATATTGAAACATCAACTCATATAAATAATATCTATTATTTTAAATATATTATTTTAGGTACATGTGTGATGTCTGCATCGATATATGTATCTGAGTATACTTGGTGCTACATAGACAAGCAGAGGGACTGAGAGCTCTTGAGGCTGAAGTGTCATACCAAGTTGTGTTGCCTTATATGGGTACTGTTATGGAACCCAAATTCTCTCATAGCAGAACCCCTACAAAAAACTTAACATTTTAAAAAAGAAATGTCAAATTGCTAGGTTTTAATATATATTCCATTTAGTGCTAACACATTTTGTCACATTTTATAAGTAACTTACTAACTTTTAAATGTATACTTCCCATAAAAATACCTATTTTAGTGTCTCACCTCCTCATTTTCCTTGTTCCGCCAGATGGGCCGTAGTGTGGACAAGTGTCTGGGCTACTTGCCCATTCGTTCTGTGGTCGCCTCCTATCATTTTCTTTCCTTGATTCAGTAGTGAGCATGGGTTACAGGGTGGTAAGCAGTCTTCCAGATGAAGAATTGCTGGGCACAAAGAAATGTTTCCACCACTTTAGTCATCAGGATTCCCCTCTGTGGTCAGACCTGTATGGAAAAAGAAGAAAATGCCTTTACACTGATAACAGTCCTTCAACTACTCTCTTTCAAAGAGTAGACCACCACAATCAGACATCCAAATGTGTACTCTGAGTCAGACAGTGGCTACCATGCTGTGGGAAGGGATTCCCTACATAGGTACCCAATCTTTCCATAGACACCAAACATTTCCAGACATAGATATGGGTGGCCAAGTTTTATTTAGCTTCCTGATGTTTTAGTTTTATTTGGTGACTCTTCTAACCACTCTGTGGAAATCATGGATATGTGATCTATAAAAAATACAGAGCAAAGTAGACCAAGTTTGTCACAATGAAGTAGCTTTTATCAGACAAGTTTAAAAAAACTAAAATAGACAAGCCTCTAGGCAGACTATAATTAACCTCATCTAAAGGTGTAATATGGGGTTTAGTAGAAAAAGGGGATCCCATCTCATTGGAAAAATAGAATCACCTGTGCTATTCCAAACACAGGTGGTAAATTCTAACTACATAGGATTTCAATACCCTGTCAGAGTATGACACAGGGAGAAAAGAAAAAAAGAAACCAAAACCCCAAAACCAAAAACCAAAACAAAACTCAGCATTTGTTACAGGGAGAGGGATGTGCAACTGCATGGCTTTGTGCCAAATTAGAGAGCTACTAGGATAGGATAGATACAGAAAATAATGCTCATCTTCGATTATGGCTGACATTGTGATAAATTTGTATCTAACTTGGCAATTGTTAACATTTTAGTGTACTACTATTTAATCAAGATAAAAAAAGAGTAACTGGAGATCTTGAGTAGGATTAAATTCTATGAGAAAGTGTTGCCTGTAGTTTTTCTGCTACCACTTTTGCTCCCACTGGAGATTCTTTAATCCGTGGATAAGCAACACACACAGAGTTTGTTCCTCTCCAACTTGCTTTTGTGGCACAATTGTTGGGCATTACTCTCTCCAACGTGGAAAAGCATGCCCATATCAATTACTTAACTCAGTCTCTTCCACCTCTCCTAAACTTAGTGGCGAATCCCATCTGGTTCCTTCCAAACATCCATGCCCACTCGCCTGTGGAAGTGGCCCCATGTCCTGGCTACTTCTCACATGTCTGGTGTTCATATTCCCAAACATGGTGGAAAAACTGTCCTTGCTTCTCTCTCTCCCCTTCCACTCAGGAACGGAAGTCCCACATCTACCTTCGCCCAGTTATTGATCCACGGCTTACTTTACTGACAAATCTATAACCACTTGGGGAACAGGACTTTAGCCTCAGAATCTCCTCTTACAAGAAAGCATTTAAAAAAGACAAGTGAGATGATGAAGACCAAGGACATAGCAAATGGAAGAAGGAAAGATGAAAAATAAGCAGGACTTGGCCTGAGAAAATACAAGTCACATGGCCTGGATGGACGAGTATGTATTCAAGGCACTATGATTCCTACAAGTCTAGACCTGCTTTACTGTATAGCAAGACAACATTTTGTAGTTTATAGAAAGGTGAATGGACTTGGATTTTTCCCTGCTAGGTTTCAGTCATGAATTCCCCTAGGTAGTTTATCTAGGAGACCACCAAAAACAGAGGGCTCAATCTAGAGAATACAGAAATTATAAAAATTGTTAAGGGTTAAATATCTTTGTTTTGTTCAATGTGGTCTGGCATCCAACTTGAAGCACAAATAGCCTCACACCTTTGTTTTGTTCATCCACCCTAACTGGCAAATACATTCCATGACTGGCATATATGGTCTATTTATGTTCTACATGAATTCTATTCTTTTAATCATCAACCACATGGTAATATGTGATTATTAAGTGCTCAACAATATACGATGGCATTACAATACAAAGATGCGTGGCATGCATTTCTTTCTCTCAGAATGATGGAGATCACAGCTATTGTCTTAATTTATAATCACAAATTCAAAATCCCCATTATGTTTTTCAATTTGTACACAGCTCTTAGGCATCAGTATAAATCGGCACATATACATATATTTTTCTGAAACAACCTGAAAGCTCTGTGTAAATAAGTCTTAGAAAAAAAATGATTTTAATATCTGTGTTTATGAGAACTACAAATCATGCGTTAGTAGTAGTTGCTCTGCTGGAAACCTTAGCTTTCTTTTCAGTTTGATATAACACAGAGAAAACACAACTAAATATTTTATGAAGACATATAATTTCTCAGGTTAAGTTTATTTAAAATATGTGATGGCTACACCTAACAATTTCAGTTGTGGTGCATCACTTTGATGTCACCAGCTATTCATTTGGTCACTTTATTTTCTTTCTCTCCCTCTGTACTCTTTGTTGATCATTTTAATGTTCTGTTTGAATTCACAATCAACCTTGTGTCTCCTGATATAAATACATACATTATCACTGTGGCAACGATAAGACACATTAGGTAGGAGATTATAGAGATAAACTCTGTGGCTTAGTTCTTGTCCAACAAACAGAATTAGTTTTAAAAAGAACTCTAACAGTTCTTTTTGTCCACAGTGCTGAGCTCTGGCAATGTCAGCTGGGTTACAAAACATTCCTAATAAGTGATTATTGAACTGCAAGTACCCTTAAAAATATTATTTGAAATCTTTAAGATTTCTATATTAAACTCTATCACCTATTTATCTGTATGTATATGATGTATATGTACACACAGAGACACAAATACACATGCATGTGTTTCATTTGATGAAATACTTCCATAAGATCTCAACTAGCTATCAATAGGGCAGGCCCCAGCCCATTGTGGGTGGTGCCATTCCTGGGTTGACAGTTTTGTGTTCTATAGGGAAGCAGGTTAGGCAAGATGTATGAAGCAAGTCAATAAGTAGCCTTCATCACCTCTGCATCAGCTTTTGCTTTCAAGATCCTTCCCTGTTTGAATTCCTGTCCTGATGTCCCCCATTGATTGTCCCATTTTAATCAAAGTAAATATACATAAAAGTAATCTAGGCTGGCAGTGATGGCGCATGCCTTTAATCTCAGCACTTGGGAGGCAGAGGCAGGCAGATTTCTAAGTTCAAGGCCAGCCTGGTCTACAGAGTGAGTTCCAGGACATCCAGGGCTACACAGAGAAACCCTGTCTCAAAAAACCAAAAAAAAAAAGTAAGCTAGCAAAGAATAGACATTGCATAAAGCATTGCATTGTTTTCTTTTGTATTTGATTACATTTATGTCTCAAAATTACCTATGATTATATGTATATAGGAAAGCATATAGGAAACATGGTTATTCTTTAAAATCTAGAGGAGATTACGAAAGAAATAATGCAATAAGACTTCTAATTGTATGGCTTTAAGATGGGGCTATTACAGTGGTTAGTGCTTACCAGGACAATTTTGGATTTTCTGCCATCATTCTAATAATTTTGTCTGGCATTGTGTTGTTTGAACAAATGCCTCTGGGGTACAGCATCTCAAATGTGAAAGAGCAGAGAGGATTTCCCTTGACTTTTCCCATATGGGGTAATTTCAAGTAAACAGAGTTTTATTTATCTTGAAATTTCTTGGATAACATACAAATTAAGCATCCAAACTTTTATCATAAAACTAACATTTTATAAACTATTATGTCTTTTTGGTTTAACTACTTCCTCATGCTAGGATCAATGGTTTTGAAATATAATAGCTTCTTTCTGCAGGATGTACTGTATCTTTTCCCTTTTCTCACTTTGTCCATTGGGAATACACTGACTAAAGTGACTTTTTAAAACAACAAAACAAGCACACATACAAAAATCCTTTTATGTTTTTAAGGATAATTTAGACAAGAACATCAGAGAATTTAAATATAAAATGTTTTACAAAAAATTCTGTTTTAAATGGTCCATTTAGTTCTATAAAAGTCTTGATCTTTAAATGACCTAAATGAACCTTTAAAAGTCAACATTTTTTCAGTAAAAATTTTTTAATTCATCTGAGCATGGTGGCATGTACTTTTTAATCCTAGAACTCAGAAGGGAAAGGCAAGTGGATCTCTGTGAGTTGAAGGCCAGTTTGGTCTACGGAATTGTTTCCAGACCAGTCAAGTCTGTGTAGAAAGACTTGTCTCAAAATAAAAAAGGAGTGTTGTTTTGATTTGCATTTCCCTGATGACTAAAGATGTTAAACATATTTTGAGGTGCTTCTCAGACATTCAGTATTTGACAGTTGAGAATTCTTTGTTTAGGTCTGTACCTCATTTTTTAATAGGATTATTTTTTTTTCTGGAGTCTAACTTCCTGAGTTCTTTATATATATATTGGATATTAGCCCTCTATAAGATTTAGGATTGGTAAAGATCTTTTCCCAATTTGTTGATTGCATTTTGCAATAGGCATTTTGTCCTATTGACAGTGTCTTTTGTCATACAGAAGCTTTGCAATTTTATGAAGTCCTATTTGTTGATTCTTGATCTTAAGAGCATAAGCTATTGGTGTTCTGTTCAGGAAATTTTTCCCTGTGCCTATATGCTCAAGGTTCTTCAC
>JADRCD010105424.1:0-15513 GCA_019843815.1 Montemys delectorum | reverse complement strand
TTTTTTTCTAACACCTGATTATGTTGATAATTTCCAAGTAGAAATGTTAGTGTATTAAAAAAAAACTAATTACCTTCACTTGAATATGGAGAAAACTGAATAATGTTAACCTATTGTTTACAAATCAAGCAAAAGTGAATACTTTGATATTCTCCATATGATGTCTGCTAGTGGTTCACTGAATCTGTCCCATCTGCTGCCTGAAGACACCTCTTTGATAATGACTGGATAAGGCATTGATCTATGAATAAAGCAGAATATCTTTATATTTTCTTGATACCTTTATCTTAACGTCCAGTAGTGTTTGGTTTTACCCAAGTAATGTGGACTCTCTATTTGAGGAACAGGGAGGAGTGTAGGGAGGGAAAATATAATCAGGATATATTGTATGAAAAAGAATCTATTATAATAAATGAAAAAAATAATTAAAATAAGAAATATATTTAATTTCAAAAAATCTTATATAATAAAACATTAAAGAGTTTGATATTCAACTCAGCTGAATAATATAATGTTTTTGATTTAACTTCATAATATTTAGGAAAATTAGCTTCATTTGATTATCAGAAATATAAGATGGACAATTCCTTCAATAATAGAAAAATAGAATACTACTCAGTTACAATAATATACATTTTGTGAAACTCCTAATTTTGGCTTGATAAGCTATCTCTAACAGTATCAAAGTAATGCAAAGTTTGTTAGAATTATAGAATGAAAGAAGTTTGGACTGTGAAGGAGATAGCTACTACATTTCAGAATAAATTGGGGGTTCTTAATATCATGGCACTCTGATGGCAATATGAGCCAGCAATCAGAGGCTAATGCTGAGCTGTAGGCTTGCATAGTTTTCTTTATTCACATTACAGCATCTGCACTCATTGTGGATCAGGCCAGGAATCCTCCCTTCTGACTCCAGTAGAGCTTTCCGAAGACAGATGGGTTTCCTGGATGCATGCTTGTTCTCGCTCTCCTTGTCTTCCTCCTTTAGATCACTTGCTTTCATGACTGACTCCGAGTTTACTTGTAACTCTGGTCTCCATTTTGATCATGTTCTATTTAGCAACATATACTAATCTTACACAGAGGGTACAGGGGTGGGAAAGCAGGACTGATCACTGAATATATTGAGAGTTCTCTGATGCATGTACCACGCACATGCAAGAAAAGTCAACAGCAGCAATGATGATGGAGGAATTATCAACTGCAGCATCTCCCATGTCATTTAATATCCCCTACAACTATCTTTTTAAAATTGCTTCTCATACTATTGAGATTATATTTACATTATTTCCCCTTTCTCCTTCCAAACTCTCCCATATTTCCCTCCTAGCTCTTTTTCTTAATTGATAGATAGAGATTGATAGAGAGATAGGTAAATAGAGAGAAATGAGATAGAGATTGATAAAGATAAAGATATTTCTAAATATACTTTTTTCTAAATAAATAAGAGAAACCTCAGATTTTATAATATTATTTTGTATGTATGTTTTCAAGGTTGATTGCTTGATATTTGATAACAAATTGTGCTCTTCCTTGGGAGAGACAACTTCTCACCCTCTCAACACTTGTTAGTTGCCTGTAGATTTTTGAGTGGCACTGAGAACTTCCAAGCTTTCCGCAGACCATGCTGGTCTTTGTCCACTCAGCCTGTTTAGGAACTCATAGTGGAGAGACTTTACATATGCACTCTTTGACACCCAACAGACACAGTTCCTTAGCAAAGGCCTTGGGTTTTTTGCTTATTTGATTGTTGTTGCTTTTTATTTGTTTGTTTTGCAGTGGATGTTGTTACCCATTGCTTAAATATATTCTTTTTTTTTTTAAATTCTATTTGCTAGAAATATACTTTATTCTAGGAGATTTTTAGATTCTTCATAATAAAGATAGGATAAAAATCTCGATACCTATGTATTATTGTATAAGGAAAATGTACAAAATTACAAGTTATGAATATCTGGGTCCATTGTATGAATGACTAAGGTTTGGTTCCTAGGGGCCTCAGGCAGAAGTTCTAATTATTAGTGAGAAAAATATTAATGTATATGATGTATATTTTAACTGTAATTATATATAGTTTAACTTGATTTTTTTGTTGTTTTTGACATTTTCTTTCAGAGTTTATGGCATAGGCAGAAGAAAATTGTTTTCTTTTTATTGTGGGCCTCAATATTGCTATTATTCAAGGAAGATGGTTCTTCTGTAGAAATGTCCATTTGTGTCTGGTGGAGGAAGGAGAAGGAACTCTCCACAATGGAAGATCTTGCTTTGTTGTTTACTCATCCACTAATCAGGGAAAACACAACCTCCCTCGTCCTTTTTACTGTAGTCTCATCCTACCCATAGACATCAAAAATAATAGCAGCATAAATCTAGTCTCTTGTATTCTATGCCTTCACAAATTAGAGGATCTTAAACCAAATTACCTTTCATTAAAACCTGTAGAGGAGATTTAATCCAGTAACATGGCTTCTCTGGCAAGAGATCACATCCAAAGGTAGGTCCAGTTGGAATGCAAACATGCCACATACCTTTAATCCCACTGGCTGGAATACACATATTTAATCCTTCTGGCTAGAATATAAACATGCCTTTCGTACACACCTTTAATCCCAAACAGTGACACCTAACTGAGGGGCAGACAAAGTGACAAATCAGCAAAAGAGATTTAACAGAATGAGTCAGAGATAAGATACACCCAACTCTCATGAGAACAGGCAGAAAACAGAGGCTATTTAAAGAGCAATAAGGGAGAGAAAAGTTCAGTTCAGAGTTCAGTTGAGTTCAGAGTAGAGCAGTTGAGTTCCAAGCAGTCCAGTACACTCATTTCAGAGGCATTTGTCCTAGCAGAGCAATTAAGCTGAGAGGAGACAATTTGAATCAGACACTGTGCAGAGGCGTTTGAGCCAGGACAGCTGACTTGAACCAGCCAGTCAACATCCATAAAGAGCTTGGCTAATTTTATAAAGGAATAAGTCCTGGAGGCCAAAACATTCTAGGCCTAGGTTAGCATATAGAGGCTAGAAGCTGAAGCCTCCAAGTTCTAGTCTTACCAAAGATTAGGCTAGAAGTCTCCAGGACTAGACCAAGGGATAGTTAGTTAGAAATGCTGTGGGCTCAGTCCAAGCCATATATCTGTAAAACTTGTGTATGGCTTTCATCTCATCATTTTATCTGAGCAAATAAAAGGGACATTTATATTTCCAAAAACATATAAGAATTATTTGTCATCTTGTGAGCATTTAAGAAAGTTATGTTTTCTAGTCCCATCCATTTGCCTGTGAATTTCATGAAGTTATTGCTTTTAATAGCTGAGTGAGGTAACTCAGTCACAGAAGAACACACACTGTATGTACACTGATAAGTGGATATCAACCAAAACCAGAAAAGCTCAGCATACCCATGGTACAACTCACAGACCATAAGAAACCCAAGAAGAAAGATGACCAAAGTGTGGATGCTTCATTTCTACTCAGAAGGGGGAAAAATGATCATGGGAGGTAAAGGGAGGGAGGAATTTAGAAAAGAAAGAGGAGAGGGGACGGAAAGAGGAGAAGGTTCAGGTGTGGGAAGAGACAGAGGAGAAATACAGAGGGTCAGGAGATTGAATGGAGCTATGCAGCAGGGGGTCATGGGGAGCTGGGAAAGCCCATCTGCAGACACTAAACCCAGATAAACCCAGACACTGTTGCTGATACCAAGATACTGATACTTGCCGACAGGAGCCTAGTACAGTTGTCCCCTGAGAGGCTGTGCCAGAGCCTGAGCAATATAGATGTATATGTACACAGCCAACAATTGAACTGTGTGTGGGGACCCCAATGGAGAAATTAGGGCAAGGACTGAAGGAGCTGAAGGGATATGCAACCCAATAGGAAGAACAACAATATCAACCAACCGGATTCCCCAAAACTCCCAGGGACTACCAACCAAAGAATACACATGGTAGGATCCATGGCTCCAGCTTAGGATGTAATAGGATTGCCTTCTCTGGCATCACTGGGAGGGGAGCCCCTTGGTTTTGTGTAGGCTCAATGACTCAAGATAGGGAAATGCTAGGACCATGAGGTGGGAGTGAGTGTGCATGTGGGGGAGCACCCTTATAGAGGCAGGAAAGGAGGGAGAGAACAGGGGGTTTGTGGAGTGGAAACTGGGAAGGGGTAAATATTTGAAATATAAATAAATAACCAATAAAAAGGAAAGCAAAGATAATTACTCAAAAAATAGGACTGTTTGCTAGAAGGGGTATATGAGTGTTTTAAATAAGAAATGTACCCCATAGGACTATGTGTTTGAACATGTGGTTTCTAGTTGGGGTGTGTTTAGGGAGGTTAAGAAAAGCAACTAATTCATGATATAAATGTAATAATGATAATAAAAGTAATAATAATAATACATTGTAAATGAATGTCAATGGATTTTCCATACTTCAATATAGGAACAATCATTTGAATTTCTTTTCCTGGGAAGTGACCTGTAATAATGATTTTCATCAAAGGACTAAATATTTCCACATCTAAAAGCTGGAAAATTTAAAGCACAAGATTCTCTGAGAGCAAGAGTGTTGCTATAATCTTTGCCATTCTGTAAATCACAGGTAGCACATATAGACAGCATGTATGATTGACAACTGCATCTCAGGCTTGCTGAAAACTCTTAGGTGGGAATAACTGTAAAAATAGTGCTTTAGCTTTTGTTGCTCTCTCATTTGGTGGGGAAAATTAAATAAACCTTAGACTTGGTTTTGTGATTTGTGTTAATATGGTATGCCTCCTAGTAAACATGCATATGTTAAGCTGTTTTTTCCTGATGAGCATTATGTAGATTGCTAAAACTTTCAAGAACTAGAATCTTGAGAATATAATTTGGTCCTTGGCAGGTATGCACTAGGAAGGAATGGGCTTTTAGCTCCTTCTCTTTGTTTTATTTTATTATTTTATATCCATCATAATGTGAATAATATGTTTTATGTGCTCCTTCTATGATGTCTTGTCTTGCTATAGGGTCAGAAGAAACAGAAGTTGGTATTGGTTATTATTTTCTCTGAAATTTCTCTATATTTTTTTAATCTAGCTAGTTTGTGGTACTTAGACTTTCACTGGAGGAATTATGAACATTAATGCTAAAAAATAAAATATTGATATTCTTCTGGTGGTATATTATTCTATTTTTATCTACTAACCTTAATAACAGACCATTGAAATTTTAGAGGCTTTCCAAAGTATCTTCTTGTACATTCCAGATGTGCTTTCTTATACACATTAAGCACTATTAATCTGGTTTCCATTAATAGGGTACAGAATAAGTAACCCCATCTTTCAAAGAAGCTTGAAGATGAGGAGTGAACAGAGAGTAGGCATTAGTTCCTACATCCTCTCAAAAGCAGAAACTGTGTTTTCTATGAAACACATTTGTTCATGAAAAGCAGGGCATCAGATCAATATCAGATCAATAGAACCCAAATAATTGGAATGAAAGTTAGACTTTCAAGAGTAGATGAATAATAACAAAAGACTCATTTTTATATTTGATTCCTTGAATTTGTATTGCAGCAAGGATGTGGTAACCCGTAATAACAGCAGTATAGAGCACGGTAGAGGGCCTAGAGAGAACTAGTACCTGCACAATAAAGTATGTGCAATATTAACATGCAATTAAAAATTTTTATTAGATATTTTCTTTATTTATATATCAAAGGTTATCTCCTTTCCTCATTTCTCCTCCAGCCCCCCCATCCCATTCCTCTGCCTCCTACTAACACACCCACTACTACTTCCCTGTCCTGGCATTTCCCTACACTGCAGCATCGATCCTCCACAGGACCAAGGGCCTCTCCTCTCATTGATGTCCCACAAGGCCATCCTCTGCTCAAATGTGGCTGGAGCCACGATTCCCTTTATGTCTATTCTTTGGTTGGTAGTTTAGTCCCTGGGAGCTCTGGGAGTACTAGTTGGTTCATATTGTTGTTCCTCTTATGGGGCAGCAAACCCCTTCAGATCCTTGGGTCCTTTCTCTAGCTCCTCTATTGGGGACCCTGTGCTCAGTCCAATGGACGACTGGGAGCAAACATTTCTCTATTTGTCAAGCAGTGGCAGAGTCTCCCAGGAGACAGCTATACCAGGCTCTTGTTAGCAAATACTCATTGGCATACACAATAGTGTCTGGGTTTGGTAACTGTATATGGGATGGATCCCCAGGTAGGACAGCCACTGATGGCCTTTTCTTCAGTTTCTTCTCCAGACTTTGTCTCTATAACTCCTCTCATGGGTATTTTAATCCTCCTTCTAAGAAGGACCGAAGTATCCACAATTCTGTCTTCCTTCTTCTTGAGCATGAAGAGGTCTGTGAATTGCATCTTGTGTATTCCGAACTTCTAGGCTAATATCCACTTATCAGTGAGTGCATACCATTTGTGTTCTTTTGTGATTGGGTTACCTCACTCAGAATGATATTTTCAAGTTCCATCCATTTGCCTAAGAATTTCTTGACTTCATTGTTTTTAAAAGCTGAGTTGTACTCCATTCTGTAAATGAACCACATTTTCTGTATCCACTTTCTGTTGAAGGACATCTGGATTGTTTCCAGCTTCTGTCTATTGTAAATAAGGCTGCTATGAACATAGTGGAGCATGTGTCCTTATTACATGTTGGAGCATCTTCTGGATATATGCCCAGGAGTGGTATAGCTGGATCCTCAGGTAGTACTATGCCCATTTTTTTGAGGAACTGACAGACTGATTTCCAGAGTGTACAAACTTGCAAGCCCACCAAAAATGGAGGAGTGTTCCTCTTTCTCCACATCCTCACCAACATCTGTTGTCACCTGAGTATTTTGTCTTAACCATTCTGATTGGTGTGAGGTAGAATCTCAGAGTTGTTTTGATTTGCATTTCCCTGATGACTAAGGATTTTGAATATTTCTTTAGGTGCTTCTCAGCCATTGGTATTCCTCAGTTGAGAATTCTTTATCAGTGTACCTCATTTTTTAATAAGGATATTTGTTTCTCTGGAGTCTACCTTCTTGAGTTCTTTGTATATATTGGATATTAGCCCTCTATCAGATATAGGATTGGTAAAGATCTTTTCTCAATCTGTTTGTTGTTGTTGTTTTCCTATTGACTGTGTCCTTTGTCTTATAGAAGACTTGCAATTTTATGAGGTCCCATTTGTCAATTCTTGATCTTAGAGAATGAGCTATTGGTGTTCTGTTCAGAAAAATTTCCCCTGTGCCCATGTGCTCAAGGCTCTACCCAAATTTCTTTTCTGTTAATTTCAGTGTATCTGGTTTTATGTGAAGGTCCTTGATCTACTTGGACTTGAGCTTTGTACAAGGAGATAGGAATGAATCGATGTGCATACTTCTATATGCTAACTGCCAGTTGAACCAGCACCATTTGTTGAAAATGCTGGGTTTTTTTTTCCCCACTGCATGGTTTTTCCTCCTTTGTCAAAGATCAAGTGACCTTAGATGTGTGGGTTTATTTGAGGGTCTTTGATTGTATTCCATTGATCTAAGTGCTTGTCATTTTGCCAATACCATGCAGTTTTTATCATGATTGCTCTGTAGTACAGCTTGAGGTCACAGATGGTGATTTCTCCAGAAGTTCTTTCATTATTGAGAATAGTTTTCACTATCCTGGTTTTTTTGTTATTCCAAATGAATTTGCAAAATGCTCTTTCTAACTCTATGAAGAATTGAGTTGGAATTTTTGATAGGGATTGCATTGAATCTGTAGATTGCTATGGGCAAAATGGTCATTTTTACTATATCAATCCTACCAATGCTTGAACATAGGAGATCTTTCCATCTTCTCAGATCTTCTTATGTTTCTTTATTCAGAGATTTGAAATTCTTGTCATACATATTTTTTACTTGCTTAGTTAGAGTCACAGCAAGACATTTTTTTTTAATTAGGTATTTTCTTTATTTACATGTACATTTTCCCTTTCCCAGGTTCCCCTCCAAAACAAACAAACAAACAAACAAACAAAAACAAGAACAAACCCCTTTTGCCTCCCCCCTTCCCCATGCCTGTCACCCCACCCTCTCCCACTTATTGGCCCTGGCATTCCCCTACACTGGGGCACAAAACCTTCACAAGGCCGAGGTCCTTTACTTTACTGCTATTGATGATCGAATTTGCAATCCTCTACTATGCAAGACATTTTATATTATTTGTGATTATTGTGAAATGTGTTGTTTCCCTAATTTCTTTCTCAATCTTTTTATCCTTTGAGTAGAGGAAGTCCATTCATTTGTTAGAGTTAATTTTATATCCAGCCACTTTGCTGATGTTGTTTATCATCTTTAGGATTTCTCTGGTGGAATTTTTTGGTCACTTAACTATACGATTATATCATCTGCAAATACTGATATTTTGACTTCTTCCTTTCCAATTTGTATCCATTTGACCCCCTTTTGTTGTCTAATTGCTCTGGGAATGACACTGAGTACTATATTGAACGGGCAGGGAAAGAGTAGACAGCCTTTTCTACCCTCTGATTTTAGTGTGATTTTTTTTTTCAAGTTTCTTTCCATTTAATTTGATGTTGGCTACTGGTTTGCTGTATATTGCTTTTATTATGTTTAGATATGGTTCTTACATTTCTCATCTTACCAAGTCTATTATCATTAAGGGGTGTAGGATTTTGTCAAATGCTTTCTGAATATCTAATGAAATGATCATATGGTTTTTCTTTGAGTTTTTTTGTATAGTGGATTACATTGATGGTTTTCCTTATAGTGAACCATCTCTGCATCTCTGCAATGAAGCCTATGTAATCTTGGTGAATGAACACTTTGATGTGTTCTTGGAATCAGTTTTTAAGAATTTTATTATTTTTGCATCCATATTCATAAGGGAAATTGGTCTGAAGTTCTCTTTACTGTTTTTTTTTTCCCTGTGGTTTAGGTATCAGAGTAAGTATGACTTCATAAAACAGATTGGGTAATGTTCTTTCTGTTTCTATTTTGTGGAAAAGTGTGAAGAGTGTAAGTATTAGGTCTTCTTTGAAGGTCTGATAGAACTCTGCACTAAACCCATCTGGTCCTGGGTACTTTTTTTTTCATTCATTTTTTTTTTTGGTTGGCAGACTATTATTGACTGCTTCTATTTCTTTAAGGATTATGGGACTGATTTCATTGATTTGGATACTATCTCTGTGTCTTCTGGTTATTCCGGTTAAGAGTTTATCTATCTTGTTGATTTTCTCAAAGAACCAGCTCCTTTTTTGTTGATTCTTCGTATAGATTTTTTTGTTTGTTTGTTTCTACTTTGTTGATTTCAGCCCCAAGTTTGATTTCCTGCCTTCAACTCCTCTTGGGTGTATTTGCTTCTTTTTGTTCTAGAGCTTTCAGGTGTGCTGTCAAGTTATTAGTGTATGCTCTTTCCAGTTTCTTTTGGAGGTACTCAGAGCTATGACTTTCCTCTGAGCACTGCTTTCCTTGTGTCCCATAAGTTTGGCTTCATTTTCATTAAATTCTAAAAACTAATTTCTTTATTTCTTCCTTGACCAAGTTATCATTGAGTAGAACATTCTTCAGCTTCTATGTGTATTTCTATTATTTTTGCCGTTATTGAAGACCAGCCTTAGTCCATGATGATCTAATAGGACACATGGGATTATTTCAATCTTTTTGTATAGGATGAGGCCTGTTATGTGATCAAGTTTATGGTCAGTTTTGGAGAAGGTACCATGAGGTGCTGAGAAGAAGGTGTATTCTTTTGTTTTAGGGTAAAATGTTAAATCCATTTGCTTCATAACTTTTGTGAGTTTCACTGTGTCTCTGTTTTGTTTCTGTTTCCATGATCTGTTCATTGATTAGAGTGGGATCTTGAAGTTTGAGGTGCAATGTGTGCTTTGAGTTGTATCAAAATGTGGGTGCCCTTCCATTTGGAGCATAGATGTTCACAATTGAACGTCCATCTTGGTAGATTTTACCTTTGATGTTTATGAAGTGTCCCTCTGTAGTGGCTATTCCTGGTTGTCAACTTGACGATATCTGAAATGAACTACAATCCAGAATTAGAAGGCTCACCTGTGGCCCTATTCTGGAGGCTGAGAAATACAAGTTTCTGACCTGAATCTTGGCATGGAGATCTTGAAGCATAGTGGCTATGAATCTCAGAAGATTAAGATAGGAAGATCTATGAGTTCAAGGTCATCTATGATTAAAGGTGTGGGGACACACTCCTTTAATCTGGGCCATACCTTTTACTGGAGACCTATATAAGGACATTGGAAGAAGGAAGGCTCTGCTTGCTTTGTTGGGCTGAGCAACTGCTAGATCCTTGGACTTCCGTTTACAACTGCTGCTGACCTTTGTTGGGAGTTGGACTACAGACTGTAAGTCATCAATAAATTCCTTTACTACATAGAGATTACCATAAGTTCTGTGACTCTAGAGAACCCTGACTAATATACCCTTCTTACCTTTTTTGATAACTTGAGGTTGAAAGTCAATTTTATTCCATATTAGAATGCCTACTTCAGCTTGTCTCTTGGGACCATTTGCTTGGAGAATTGTTTTCCAGCGTTTTACTCCAAGGTAATGTCTGTCTTTGTCACTGAGGTGAGTTTCCTTTTTTCAGCAAATTGTTGGATCCTGTTTACGTATCCAGTCTGTTAGTCTATGTCTTTTTATTGAGGAATTGAGTCCATTGATATTAAGGAAAAATGATTCTTGAGTCATGGTATTTTTGTTGTTAGAAGTGGAATTATGTTTATGTGGCAATCTTCTTTTTGGTTTATTAAAGAAGATTATTTTCTTGCTATTTCTAGGGTGTTGGAGTTTCCATTTATTATCCTTTGAAGGGATGGATTTATAGAAAGATATTGTGTTATTTTGTTTTTGTCATGGAATACCATCCATCTATGGCAATTGAGAGTTTTGCTGAGTATAGTATGCTGGGCTGGCATTTGTGTTCTCTTGGGGTCTGTATGACATCTGCCCAGGATCTTCTGACTTTCATAGTCCCTAGCAAGAAGTCTGGTGTAATTCTGAAAGGTCTGTCTTTATATGTTACTTGATCTTTTCCCTTCCTGCTTTTAATAGTCTTTCTTTATTTTGTGTATTTGGTGTTTTAATTATAATGTGACAGGAGAAATTACTTTTCTGATCTAGTCTATTTGGAATTCTACAGGCTTCTTGTATGTTCATGGGCATCTCTTTCTTTAGATTAGGGAAGTTTTCTTCTATAATCTTGTTGAAGATATTTACTGGCTCTTTATGTTTGGAATCTTCAGTCTCTTCTATACCTATTATCCTTATGTTCACTTACCTCATTGTGTCCTGGATTTCCTGGGTGTTTTGAGTTAGGAGCTTTTTGCATTTTACATTTTCCTTGTCTGTTTTGTCAGTGTTTTCTGTGGTATCTTCTGCACCTGATATTCTCTCTTCTATCTCTTGTATTCTGTTGGTGATGCTTGTATCTATGACCCCTGATCTCTTTCCCAGATTTTGTATCTCCAGGTTGTTTCCCTTTGTGATTTCTTTATTGTTTCTACTTCCAATTTTAGATCCTGGATGGTTTTGTTCAATTCCTTCACCTGTTTGGTTGTATTTTCCTGTATTTCTTAAAGCGATTTTTGTGTTTCCTCTTTAATTGCTTTTACCTGCTTACCTGTGTTCTCCTGAATTCATTAAGGGGGTTATTTTTGTCCTCCATCAGCATCATGAGATGTGATTTATATCCAGATCTTGCTTTTCTGGTGTGCTGGGGTGTCCAAGACTTGCTGTTGTGGGAGAACTGGGTTCTGATGATGTCATTTAGTCTTGGTTTCTGTTGGTAAGGTTCTAGTGTTTGCCTTTTGGCATCTGATTATGTTTGGTGTTAGTTGGTCTTGCTGCCTCTGGCCTAAGCTTATCTCATCTGTGTGCCTGTAAACCTGTGTTGAGCTCCTGGGAGATCAGCTGTCAGACAGAGGGTTGTAGAACAGCCCCAGATCCTGGGTGCAGATGGAGGTCCGAAGGACCCTGCCCCCGCTGTTCCACTGTGCCCTGTGCACTCCTGGCTAGTCCAACGTTATACAGTCATGTTTCCCCCGGCAGGACTTGTGCACAGAGGGCTATGGAACAGCCCCAGCTCCTGGGTGCAGATGGAGGCTGGAAATTCAATTTCATTTTTCTATCTTGCAAGGCCATTTTAAGTATTTGTTGTTAAAATTTGATCATTTTTATAAAATATATTCAAAACATTTTACCTTCTATATTTTTCTGAAAGTACAACTTTTGATGATGGCAATTGGAGTGCATGTGTGAAAGGTGTGTTAGTGTCCATGGTTCATTAGCTTGTGGTTTTTTTAATGTTTGGTGATATAGTTCATTACCATGGAAGTGCAGGGTAGAAGACACTGCTATTATCAATGTAGATATTTAGTAGTAAGCTAAAGAGAAAGAGTCCAGACTCTCTTTATCCCCTTCAAAGACACACTAACCAATTAGTAGAGCATACCTTTCCCTAAGTAATGTTAAGGATTCACAGTATGCCCTGTAGGTATTGGGCTCTGTAATCCAAACACTAAAGATCTTATAAATATATATATTGAAAGAATGAAGAAGTTCCTTAACTTAGAATGTAGACTTCTTCAAACCTGTGGGATGAGTGTGACTGAGATGCTAAGGAGAGTAGAATGTGAAAACATCAGAATGCATTACCTGCATGTTTGACAGTATCGAAGAATGAATTTAATGTCTGGAAAGGATCAGACACATCATTATTAGACTTCATAACTTTGAACTATTAGTGATCCAGTCCATCAGTGTGGAAATACTATGTAAACAATGAGAAGAGGCATTAAACAAACAAACAAACAAACAAACAAACAATCCGCATTTCTATTATTCAAAAAGTGAGCTTCATAAAGAATTCCAGATGTTTTAACAGTGACATTTATTCTCAGGAATGAATAAAACATTCAGTAAATAGTTGTAATGCTAAATGATATATTCAACATTTTTACAACATGATAGAACAAAATAAAGATCATATCCCCCTGTAATGTTTTAAATACATTTATGATATTTTTTTGTTTGGTCACATCTGAATCATCCATCTATACTAGAGTACTTCTCATAAGCCATGGGTTGGAGATGCTTGTATATTTGAAATAAGGAAAAATGATTTTCTCACAAACAACTGACTTATTAATGCATCAGGTAATTCTAGACATTGTTTATAAAGTTGGCCTGTTAAACTACTGGAACATGAGTAATTGTATTTCTTATTTGAATTTGTATGATAAGGAATATAAGTAGTCAAAGAATAAAAGGCTATCCTAGGGCCACAGCTCATATTCTCCATTCTATGGAAGTTTCCAGGCACAATAGACTGTCTTTCAGGTAGGATCTTGTTCAATACTTGCTACTTTATGAAGTGAATTCTTTTTTTTTAGAAGCTTTTTTTTTCTTTTTTATGAAATCATTTATTTATTTATTTTTACTTTTTAATTAGATATTTTTAAATTTACATTTCAAATTTTATCCACTTTCCTTATCACCCCTTTCAAAACCCCCCATCCCATCCCTCCTCCACACCTTCACTAACCCATCCACTCCTGCTTCCCTGTCCTGGGATTCCCCTACACTGGGGCATTGAGCCACAAGAAGTAAATTCTTAGCTGTGAATTCTTTCTCTTTACCATGAATATGCAAATTCTCTAAGTCCTGTGAGTAGTGAAACACTAAAGGCTATATTATCTTATTTGATCACTTTTTTTTTTGTTAGTATTTTTGTTTTGTTTTGTTTTGTTTTGTTTTGTTTTGTTTCGTTTTTGTTTGGTTTTTCAAAGACAGGGTTTCTCTATGTAGCCCTGGTTGTCCTGGAACTCACTCTGTAGACTAGGCTGGCCTCAAACTTAGAAAGCCCCCTGCCTCTGCCTTCCAAGTGTTTGGATTAAAGACCTGTGCCACCACTGCCTGGCTCATTTGATCATTTTTCTGAAAGCTAGGAGCCAACTTTCTATTTTGAGTAGGAAACACTTAAGGCATATGAAGGCATATGTGTACTTTGATCACAGGCTGCACTTTCATGTTTCTGTCTAGACCCTATCCCACAGAGCTTTCCTACTAGATCTTCCTAAGACTGAACTCCCTTTCTTTCATTTCACCAGCCTTGTGCTCAGCTGTTCCTGTATGCATACTAGTGTGAATCTGTCACGATTTTTCTTTAATAGAGGGGTTTAAGTATCAATTTGCAAAACAAATTTGAGTATTTTTCCTGATGCTTGACTATAGTGTATTGTACCCTCCAAAACAATTATGCTGTCATAATTCCCCTTGAGGTAGCTTAAACCTGGGCTAGAAGAAAACATTAGTCTTAAGTTTGATGTATTTAAACACTTTTTAAATGAATGGTCATAAAACAAAAATAGCCACTATTGTTTTTATAGTTTTTATAATTAAATCTTCATCATTTGAACAAATATGAGTTTGACATAAATATCGAACAAGAATTACACTGTCATTGAGCTGTAACTTTTTGAATTTATCATAATTTATTTTTATCCCTTCATCTTGAATATAGAATTTTTCTTTTGTTCTTATATTAACACATTCATATAATGAAAGAATCCCTGGCTTGGCTGCAATATCATGTTTTCTTTGTGTCATCTTGAATTTTTTTTATCTTTTAATTTGTTTGTTCAGTTGGTCAATTTTTGTATTAACAACAAATATTGTTAATTTTTATTGATGTCTTAAGCTGGATTTCATTCACATTGTCTATTGATAGAGAAATAAGTTATCTAATGACTAAAAAATACAATGAAAAAGTAAAATTTGTGTCCTGAAATTTTTCAAAATATAATATGTAAAGCATTGAGTATAAAAATGATAACATTTTTATAGGTTTGATAGAGTTATTTTATGGAAATATGGAAAAAACATGTAATTAGAAAGTAACTTATTGTCCTTCCAGTCTGTCTGGGCTGGTGTCCAGAGCAGACCTTGAGTGCAAGCTCCACAGCCAGTGCCACAACACACAGAAGAAACTCCACTCCCAGGTGTTCTGACACACCCAAGATCAGAGGTGAGGAGGAACCAACATCTGTCCCAACACTGGGAATAACTGGGACCACAGAGACCAGGCACACAGGAACTCAGCTAGCCCAGTGACTCAGGTTCCTTCCAGTATGTCTGGGTTGATGTCCTGAGCAGACCTTGGGTGTAAGCTCCCCAGCCAGTCCCACAACACAATGAGGAAGCCCCACTCCCAGGTGATCTAACAAGCCTAGGAACACTGGATCCCAGAATCACAGGATCACAGAGACAGCTTGACTCTGAGGAGTTCTGACACAACAAGTATCAGAGGAAGGACAGGCTCCAGTCAGATTTAGCAAGGGCAGGTAGCACTAGAGATAACCAGATAGTGGGGGACAAGCATAAGAAAATTAAACAACACAAACCAAGGTCACTTAGCATCATCAGAACCCAATTCTCCCACCACAGCAAGTCCTGGACACACCATTACACTGGAAAAGCAAGATTCAGATATAAGATCACTTCTCATGGTGA
>JADRCD010105421.1:0-13442 GCA_019843815.1 Montemys delectorum | reverse complement strand
TGTGTGTGTGTGTGTGTGTGTGTGTGTGTGTGTGTGTGTGTGTATATATTTATATATGTTATTACATACAATTTTATATAAATATAAAAAGACTTCTTGAAACTTTTTTCAAACATCTATATTGTTATTTATCCTTCCTCTCTTGTATTTGCTTTAATTTTTTCTGTTAATTTTGCCCTATGTAGAATGAGAAAGATGTTTTTAACTAACTAGGAAAAATCAGTGCAACAAATTGGCACCCAATGTGGGGCAGAAAGGAAGCCAGGATGAAGTTTGAAGAAGATATTTTGTGGCCATTGCTGAAGATATCAAAGCATGAAATTGAGGCTGAACTGCAAAATGCTCAGGTATCATTGGGCATAATACCAAAATGGCATCTTTCCCCATGTACTATGATAATATGTGCATTCTTGTTATGCCAGTACTTGAATGGGCCTTGTTATCGGTAGTGAGGCATGTAACTAAAGTTGAAAAATCAGGAGGTGGAGTATCAGTGTAGAAAGCGTCAAGATAATCATTTTTTCCCACATGATTTGGAGTGAGGTGCCTGCTTGATGACTGGGGTCCACCATGTAAGTAAGGGAAAACTCTGAAATTAGGTGAGAATTAGAATACATCAAAAGTCTGAAACTAACTCAAATGGAAGAGATTGATAGAAGTCACCACAGCAGTTGCATGGCTGCTATTATGCATAATATGATATGCAACTGAGTAATGCATGCCTGGCCAGCAGAAAGTTGTTTGTATATTAGAGGAACTGCAAAAGAAAAGGAAATGTGATTAGAATCCTCTACTTTATCATCTAATTTGGCTGGTAAATAGCATTAAAGAGAGAAGATTAGATGGAAGTATTCACATGTCAATTCTTAAGGGAAATATGAGTTAAATCTGTTCTAAAGAGACAATGTTGAGACCTCCAAACTTGACATATTTTTGAAGAGTCAAAGATAAGAGAGAAGAAAAAGAAGCAGTAGACAGTACCCTTCAAGTGTGATCTTTAATACAGATGAAGGAAAAATATTTTAATAATTTTATCTATTTTATGTGTGTTTTGTCAGCAGGAATGTCTCTGTATCATGCATGTATGTGCTTGTGTCTGCAGAACCTAGAGGAGGACATTGAATACTCTAGAACTGGAGTTGTAAATGGTTATGAACTACTATGTGGGTGATAGAAATAGAAGTCAGGTCCTCTAGAAGAGCACCAAAGGCTCTGAACTACAGAGACATCTCTTCAGCTCCAGGAAATATCTTTTAGATTAAAAAGTAGGTGGCATGCATTCATAGTGACTTGGTACAGAAAACAGTTGATACAAGTGATGGATTTAATATTGTTGTGTTGTGTTGTTTCTTGCTAATATTTCACATTAGCATCCCCTTAGCTGCTGACACCTGTGATCAACTGATGCTACTGGGAATGGATAATGTTATGCATTCTGCCACTGTCTATGAAAAGTTTTCATTACGTGGACAATGTCCTCATAATCACTGAATGTCTTATAAACTTAGAAAACACCCAAAAATTGTATTCCTGCAGACAAAACACACAAAAAAAAAAAAAAACCAAAAACAAAAAAAAAAAAAAAAAAAAAAAAAAAAAAAAAAAAAACCCTGAATGTAATTGAATGTATCCTGTGGGGTAAAAGGCACTCCCACAAACCATTTTTGTACACATCTCATCGTGAAAAGCTAAACACAGCAAGTAGAAATAGTGGAGATGTCATATTTTTATCCCTAAGTGTTAAAGCTATTGTACAAAAATACTTATGGTTGTATGTGAAAGAATGTTTTCTTTTGATAAAACATATTCTTAATGCAAATATTATAAAAGTCAGCACAGTTAATTAAAAATGCATAGTATACAAACAACAATCTTTGGGACAATGCTGTCTTTGCTAAAACAATTAAATTTTGCAAGTTTTTTATTTGTTTTGTTTTTGTTTGTTTTTCTTTTTGATGATAGTGATGTTTTCTCTGTTTTATTTTTTGTTCATTTGTTTGTTTTGCTATTATGTCTCAGATTTGTAAATAACAATAGCAGTACTGAAATCTAGTTGTTGGAACAATTAAGCTTTCCCCATGATATTTTATATACTGAATTTTTTTTCTGAGACATTAAAAATGTAGAAAATGTGTTATACTTTCTCCTCCCATCATTTAAACTCCCCCATAAAAATCCCCTTTACCAAATCTACAAAATCCCTTTCCCATTAGAAAGACAGTCTTCTGTGGTTAATATTCCTAGTTTATTTCAAGATCTGTGGCCTCAAGGACCTTTACACTATTCTATCATATCTCTCTCTCTCTCTCTCTCTCTCTCTCTCTCTCTCTCTCTCTCTCTTTCATTTTTCTCTCTGGTGTGTGTGTGTGTGTGTGTGTGTGTGTGTGTGTGTGTGTGTGTGTAACATTGAGTTTCTCCCCTACCTATCACTTGTTGGGAGCATAGAATGAAGTTCCTTGAGACCACAGATCTCTAGGTAAACCAGGAATGTTAAGCACACAGGAGTGTCTTTCCAATGGCAAAGGTGAAAATTCTGTTCTACCATCCAGAAAGCTGAAAATTGGTAGTAATTCTATGTTGCCTGATAATTTATGTTATCTGTTAGGCCAGGCCATGTCAAACTCCTATAACCAGGATGGGAGGTAGCTGGTAATCTCAATGATGACTTTTAGAGCCAGATGTTCCCCCAACTTCTCACAACCAGAATCAGAGACATATAGCACATTTGTGCTATATGTATGACTGAGACCATGTCAGAGCTTTAAGCTAGTAACATAGGTAACCTATTTTTAGAACACAGCTTTATGAAAGAAATGACACTACCCTGAGTTGAGTTTCAATGTAATTATGTCTTCTTGTGCACCTGGATTGTATTATACTAGGAAACATTTTTTATTCCAAATTATAATAGGTTAAAACACATTGGGAATAAGTTACCAGTTTTTAGACTCCCTGAAGTCTAATGCATGTTGACAAAATCAATCTATACCAGAGGTTTTTTTTCTATATCTTTGTGAAGTTTGCTTGCCTGTATGATAGCAACAGGGAACCCTTAATAACTGATTATTAACAGTGCCTGTCTAGTGCAGGTTCAGGGCAGTAACCTTAATAGCTATGAGTTCATGATTACTATGGCTGTACCATGCCCAGAAAAAGACATTTTGAAGCCCTTCTTCCTAATTTTTGCATTTTGTGTTCTTTTTACTCACTCATCCAAGCTATCCTCAAAACCTTATTATGGATAATATACACATAAAAGAATAAAACTAGCACCCTATCTCTCAAGGCATATAAAATACTACTCCAAATGCATCAAGAATCTCAGCACACATTTTACAGCTTAATTCTTTTTTCCTGATGAATAAAATTACATTGTGTATATACACCACATTTCAGTTGCTAGACAGACTCTAAATACAAACTATTTTCAATAGAGCATCAGTGAACATAGATTTGCAAGTATATCTGTGGTAGAATATAGTTACTTGATACTCTGAAGCTGCTAGAGGAAAAATTAAGGCAAATACTTCAACATATAAAAATGTGCAAGACTTTCAAAATAAATTTCTTATAGAGCAGATGATAAGATCAACAACTAATAAATGTGATAGCATGAAACTAAAAAATACTTCTCTACATTAAAGAAAACTGTTAGGACAAGAAACATCTCTAATAGTGAGAGAACATCTGATTACTCAAAAAAGTAAACAACAACAAAAAAAAACCCCTCAAAATCGGTGAATCAAGTAAAAAAATTAATAAGGGAACCAAACGGTAAAATATCAGAAGAAACAATAAAAATGGTTATTACAGTTATAGAAGAACAACAAAAATGTGTTTAACATCTTTAAATGTCAGAGAACTGCAGATAAAACCAACTTTCAGATTTCATATCTTTCATATCTTGGTGGGTGCCTACCACCCACCAAGAATACAAATGACAGTTAATTTTGGTACACCCTTTGGGGAAAACTGGAATTTTTACATACTGTTGGTCAGAGAGTAAATCAGGCAAGGCACTTTGGAAAACAGTTGAGAGATTACATAAACATCTAGAAATAGAACTATTATATGACCGTGTTACCCACTAGAGTATATACCCAAAAGAATCTATACTCTACCACAAACATACTTGCAAATCGATGTTCTCTGATGCTCTATTGAAAATATCTTGTATATAGTCTGTCTAGCAACTGAAAATGTGGTGTATATATACAATGTAATTTTATTCATCAGAAAAAAAAAGAATTAAACCATAAAATGTGTAAGTAAATAGATGAACTTTAAAAATCTTATACTGAGTAAAATCACTCAGGCCCAGAAAGATAGATCTTTTTTTCTCATAGGTAATTCCTAGATGCTAATTGCTTAACTGTGTAAGTTTAATTTTGTGGAGTACTTGTGGAAGACAAAGAACTAGAAAGAGAATTGATGGGATACCTCAAGGAAAAGGGGGTAGTACAGTGTTGGTAAAATGGAAGTAAAGAGGGGAAATATTGATGTTTGGATGGCTTAAGCAGGGAAGGATTTAGGAAAAAATAGTAAATGAGTGTGCCAAATGGGAGGAGGAGGTAAAGCATAACAAAGTGAATATTAGAAAAAGTTTTATTCTTGAAAGTGCTAAATTTCAATGAGATATTTGAGCTTCTATGTATCAATTTAAAATATTTCCATTTTCTCTATTTTATATGATTACTACATCCATAAAATGACTATGATCTATATATTTAGATTTCATTACAAGTAAAGAAATGTTCATAAAAATTTTGAAGCTGGAGCAGTGATTCTGTTGGTAAGATGCTTGTAATGCAAACTTGAAGGCCTGAGTTCAATCCATAGCACCCATGTAAAAGCCAGGGATAGTTGCACAGACTAGCCATTCCCATACTAGTGAAATGGAGACAGAGGCTTACTGGGGCTGGTTGTTCATTCAGAATAGCCATACAGTGCTCTCCAGGTACATTGAGAGATCCTCTCTAAAAATAAAATAATGTAAGTGGCTGATAACATTGATTAACAAGTATTCTCCTTTTCTACCTAGACTAAATACCTAGGTTTTGTCTTTAGAACTCACATGGCAGAAGGTAAAACTGACTTGCAAATTGTCCTCATCTCCATACATGTGTAATAGCAATTAAATGTGTATATTCTGTCTATCTATCTGTCTGTCTGTCTGTCTGTCTATCTATCTATATCTAGCTCTATTCTTTCTATATATCTCTCTAAATAAATATGTATAAAAGTAAAATAAAAATAAGTTGAAGATAAAGAAAGATAACAAACATTGACCTCTGATAGTTATAAATATGTATGTATACCCACCCATATATACAACATACATATGAACATGTATACATATATATATATATATATATATATATATATACATGCATACATACATACATGAAATCATTGACACAAATTTCTGTCTGAAATGGAATCTAATTTTCTTGTTTGTTTTCTTATAGTTATGTTTAAGTGTTCGAAGTGATTTTATACATTGAGGATATTCATTATTTGTTGGTATCAAAAGCCTAATTTGTCTCATGGCCATAGCATTATAAAATCTATAAATCCATTTCATTTTAACACAAAAATATATACATATTTACTGAAGTAAAATAGCTTCAACATCTTAACCTTATAATTGATCACAAATGAAAATTAAGTGTATGTAGTTAAGTGACCCATGTACACTGTGAGGTGCCTCCTTCTGGCCTCTGGATTAGGTACAAGCTACAACCAAACTCCATTTTCTAGACACATACTAGACACAAAGAGATCCTTTATTAAATAAGGCAAAGGGACAAGGTGGCTGAATAATCTGAATCAGGCAGAAGGATCAGCAAATAGCTTTGCAAATATTAATTTAAGAGGGAAAGGGAGAGGTCTATGTTAGAATGAGCAAGAATGAGTTGGTAAGTTCTGACTGGGTGTTTTAATTAGAGTAGTCAAAATAACGTGTTTTGATTGCTGGACCTTGATAGTTGAACCTTGGTGATCAGCCTCATAAATGGTTCAGACATAACAAAGAGAGCAAATAAGTAAATAGAACTTTGTGGATAGCTTTAGGAGTACAATCTAATTGTTTAAAAATGGAGAGGAAGGGGGAAAGGACAAAACCCTGCAAGTACCATGCTTGCCAAGTTTTGGCTTGTGTTTAACATGCTTGGGCCTGCTACAGCCCTCTGGGTAGTGATATCGTAACATTCACTTGTACTCTGTATTCTAGAAATTTACAACTTCTTTCACATGTATGTGTGTGTGTGTGTGTGTGTGTGTGTGTGTGTGTGTTTCTATTTTCATCTATAAAATACACATATGCATTCATTTGATGTGTATATCACTTATATTGTAAACATCAATAACTTTCTTTTATATTGTACAAAAGCACACACATACAAAGCATGCGCTTCCATCAACGAAATAAGAATGATACAAACATCAAAAGTTAACTTTTAAAGAAAAATACTTTATTTCTCATTTTATATTTTGTTTATTATGTTAAAAAACAGAAACTGAAGGAAAGGCCATCCAGAGACTGTCCCACCTGGGGATTCATCCCATATACAGTCACCAAATCCAGACAAGACTCGACTCTGGATGCCAACAAGTGCTTGTTGATAGGATTCTGATATAGCTGTCTCCTGAGAGGCTCTGCCAGTGCCTGACAAATACAGAGGTGGATATTCACAGCCATCCATTGGATTGAGCACAGAGTCCCCAATGAAGGAGCTAGAGAAAGGACCCAAGGAGCTGAAGGGGTTTGCAGGCCCATAAGAGGAACAACAATATGAACCAACCAGTAACCCTAGAGCTCCCAGGGACTAAGGCACTTACCAAAGAGTACACATAGAGGGATCCATGGCTCCAGTTGCATATGTAGCAGAGGATAGCATGGTCTGGAATCAATGAGAGGAAAGGCCTTTGGTCCTGTGAAGGCTCTATGACCCAGTGTAGGAGAATGTCAGAGCCAGGAAGTGGGAGAGGGTGAGTTGGTGAGCAGGGGGTGGGGGGAGGGGATAGAGGGTTTTTGGAGGGGAAACCAAGAAAGGAGATAACATTTGAAATTTAGAAAATATCTTAAAAAAATGTAGAGGCCAAACTAAGGCCTGAATATCCTAACCACCTTCTATATAAGCTGACAGTCAGATGTTGTGTTTCCTATGTTAGTTCTCATATGCTCTACACACAACCTAATATACTAATTAACCTTTTGAACCATATAATATAAAAGAACAATTCAGAAAAAAATACACTACTACCCCAGATAAAATAATTCAGTAAAGTTGGTACAGACAAAGACATTTCACAATTCTAGTTGACTGAGAATTAAAACTAATAATGGAAAAAATCTCACTAAGAAATGCCAAAAATATAAAAGTTAACAAAATCCAATATGCAAACATCAAATACTAAACTTAGCTTTCATATAAAATTGAAGCAAGTATGACATTTACAGTTGAAATTTACAAATATAACATTATTTTCACTGTGTTGATGTGCACACATAAAGGATTGAGAGATGGCTCTATGTTCAAGAGGTAATACTGACCTTACACAGAATGTGATTTTGGTACCAAACATTCAGAGCAGACAACACATAAGTACCTGTAACTCCAGATTCAGGGTAGTCTACTGCCTCTAACCTCTACAGGAACCTGCATTCACATGTACAATACCACATACACACTACTCAAAATAACAAATAAGTCCTTTAAAAATCATATGTGTATATACATATGTATATACATATATATATATGTATATATAAATTCACCATTTAACCTTTTGTACTTGTATAGTTCTCTAGTTATTGCCCACATGCATACTGAAGAGCAAACATTAATAGCAGTCATCTTCATGTATTTCTCACTATTCAAAACTAAAAATTGGTATTCATTAAACATTTTTTTTATTTTTCATCTTGGGTTGGTCTTCTGACTTCTGCTTTATTATTTGCACTTTTATGTATTTGGCCTTTTCTGTCTGCTTATTTCACTTAAGACAATAGTTACTTTTTCATCAATGTGTCTATAATACTTGAGAAACAACTTAATGGAGGAAAGGTTTTTTTGTTCACCATTTCTGTTAGTTTCATTTTATCATGGCAGAGTAGGCATGGTAGAGATCATGGCTGTAGTGACATCTGGCACAGATGACTCATTCCATACGGCCAAGAAGCAGAGTCAGGTCAGAATCAGGGCCTAAGCTCTAACATCCAAAGGCTCTGGTTTCATGTTATAAAGTCTCTACTGCATCCTAAAATGACACCAACAGCTTGGGGAAAAGCACTCAAAACATGATCAAGTAGGTGATATTTCTGATGCCTATAACATCTAATGATTGATCCATTATTCAGTATGCATCAAAATTTCAATCTAGTTCAAAGGGGAATTACATTTCACAGTATATATTTTCGTTTGTTTATTCATTCATCAGTAAGTAAAAGTTTGGTTTATTTCTCCCTTTGGATATGATGACAAATGCTTCCATGATAAGGAGTATAGATTTAAGTAATCTAGGGTTAGGGAGGTGACCAAGCAAATAAAAATGCCTGTTCCTAAACCTGACCATTTGAATTCAATTCCTACTATCACCATGGCAGAGAGATTTATTTTTTTCAGGTTATCTTTTGATGTTATACATTGTCTTCTGACCAGCACATGGTGTGTGTTACACACACAAACCAAAGCAAAATAAAAATATGTAACAACAACAAAAGAAGCATGCTTTATTGTCTTCACTTGTTTCAGTGATTTCGCATACATATCTAGAAAAGAGATTAATATATCATCAAATAGCAATTATGCTTAAATACATGGGAAAAGACTATTTTACAAAGACTATTCAAAGTCTTCACTTTCTCCATATTTTTATCAATACTTTTTAACCAAAAGCATTATCTCATTGGTTGATTTCACACTTTTTGCATTTATTTCTAATTTATGTACTGAGCTAGTCACCATTCTGTCACTATAATACAATACCTGAAATAATTAGAGAGGAAAATGGTTAGTTTTTGTTTAGAATTTTCATGTTTCCAGTGTATACTTGATTGGCACCATTATTAGTGATTTGCTGAAGCATGGGGTCATGAAGTGTGGGTGGGGGGTTGTGGGGGTGGGAATATTTCATGTGAAGATAGCAATAAAAGAACAGAATAGCAGCACCTAGGGGTCCCACTATTAGCTGTCTGAATATATCTGCAATAATCCAAGTACTTCCTACTGTATCTTATCTTTCAAGGTTCTACAAACTTCTAGTAGTATCACAGTGAGATACTAGCCTTAAATGTATGCACTTTTGAAAGAATTTCATAATCCAAGCTGTTGAATAAATCATGTAAGAAAACAGAGTCTAATCAAGTTTTGCCTAATTTCAAATTGAGCTATTTGCTTTGTTATTTTTGAGCCTTAGGAGCACACTTTGTTTTCCATGTGTTAATTTGTTCCTGAGCCATCAATTGAATATATTTTCTCTTATATTGTGGTGTCTTGCCTATTTTCTCTCCCACTCTCTATACTGCTAAGCATCAAAGCCAAGGCCTCCTGCTTACTTGGCAAAGCTTCTACCACTGACTTCTATCTACATCCCCATCTTTTTCACACTCTTGACAGAGTCCCATGATACTTTCCAATTTTTTAAGGGATCATTTATCTGTTTTTCATTATTATATGAACATTTGCTTTTATATCCATTGTCACAAAATTTTCTCACATTTTAGAACACGCATTTAAGCTCTTACATTTAGGCTCTTCATGCATTTTCAATTATTTTTGAACATAAAATATTATGTATACTTAAAAGATGAAGTATGGTATTTTAGTACATGTATATAATGCTTAATAACTAAATAAGTATAATTTACGTATTATTACCTCTATCCAATATTTCTATTTTATTGTGCTGTAACCTTCAAATTTCTTTCTTTTAGTATATTATGAAATATACAATAAATTTTTGTTAATCCATGTGTGGTTAATTTTTGTCTTTATTATTATTATTATTATTATTATTATTATTATTATTATATGTATGTTTGTATTCAAACATGTAGACCCACATGATATAGGGATCAGAATTCACTATGTGGAGTTAGTGCTTTCTTTCCTTCTTTATATAATTTCTAGAGATAGAACTTAGTTTTCTAGGCTTGTGCAACAGATACCTTCATCCAGTGATCCATCTCATCAATTTCAATTTTACATGGTGTGGTGGTTTTAATATGCCTCTCTTAGGAAGCATCACTATTTAGAAGTATGGCCTTGTTGGACTAGGCTTGGCCTTTTTGGAGGATGTGTCACTATGGGCATGGGCTTTAAGACTCTTCTGCTAACCATGTTGAAGCCAGTCTTCTCCTAGTGGCCTTCAGAAGATGTACAACTCTCAGCTCCTCCTGCATCATGCCTGTCTGGGTACTGTCGTGTTCTCAACTTGATAATGGACTGAACCTGTGAACCTGTAAGCCAGCCCCAAATCATTGTTGTTCTTATAAGAGTTGCCTTGGTAATGGTGCCTGCTCACAGCAGTAAAACATTAACTAAGACATATGGTATAAGTTAAGAGTCTAAATTCATTGTTTTCCATGTGGATATTTGGTTTTCCAAAACTACTTTTTTCTTTTTAATATTTGTGTGTGTGTGTGTATGTGTGCATTTGGCGTGTGTGTGTGTGTGTGTGTGTGTGTGTGTGTGTGTGCATGTGTTATGAACGCGTGTTATGTGTATAGGATGCATGTGCTATGGTGAGCATATAGAGGTCAGAGATCAGCAGTGCAGAGTCAGTGCTTTCCTTTCAGCTTTCCATGTAGGTTCTGAAGATTGAATTTAAGTCACCATCATTGCACAGAAAAGTATCTTTACCTGGTGAGCCATTTTGCTGCCTTCTCAAATCACTCTTTGGCAATATTTTCCTTTCTTGAAGAAAAGTCTTTAATTACAAATATGAGAATTTATATATTGATTTCTTGTTTATTTTATTTATATCTCTGCAAGTGTAACATTTTTGTATTGATTTTGTTTGTTTTATTTAGAAATACGGTCTCACTCTGTAGTCCTGTTTTTTCTTAAACTCCCTATGTAGACCACAATGGCCTTGAACTCACAGAGCTCTGCCTAGTTTGCCTCACACTTATTTGGATTAAAGACATGTGCCATCACATCCAGTGTCACCTTTCATGCTTAGTATAACTCTTCAGTATACTTTTAAATTAGAAAGTTTAATACCTCAAACTTTGTCTTATTTTTAAAGATTTCCTTCTTAGCTATTCATGATTGATTTAGACTTAGTATTAAAATTTTGGATTGACTCTATTTCTGCAAAATCATTACTGGTATGCTGATAGCAGTTGTACTAAATTTTTATATTGTTTTTGTTACTGTAGACATCTTAATATTATATATTATAATCCTTAAGGAAAATATTTTTCTCTATTTATTGTATCTTCTTTAATTTCATTCAATTAATCATATACTTTTTAAATATACTCAGCTCTTAGCACCTCAAACTTATCTCTATGCATTTTACTGTTTAATGACACTGTAATTGAAATGCTTTCTCGATTTCCTTATCAACATAGTCAATGTTAGTTTATTGCAGCCCAGTAATCGCTGTGTGTTGTTTTGCATCCTTTAACTCTGCTGAATTCATCTGTTAGTTACAAAAAAAAATGTTCTGGAACATTTTAGACTTTCTGCATATAAAAGTACCTCATCTATAAACAAAAATAATTAATTTTATTATTCCTTTCCATTTTAGATGTCTGTTTCTTGCCGAATTGTTCTGGATAGAACATCTAATAGCTAATGGAGGAGTCTAAAGTGGCTGTCATTGTCTTGTTCTCAAACTCAAAGGAAAGACTTTCTGTAACTCATTTTGTTAATAGTGCCTTTTTTCACACTGGCTTTGATTGTATCAAAACATTTTAAAAATATATTTCCATTTTCTTAAATGATTTTACACTAGAAAGTTTTCTTAGTCTGTTTACTATGCTATAAGAAGTATCTTAATTCAGTGTTTACTATTCATGTAAAGTGTAATCTCCCATTAGTTTTCTCAGAATCCCAAGATGTTCTGAAATTAATCAAGGTTTCTCTAGTACCACGATATTTTGCAAACTACTGAGAACAAAAGAAGGTACTCCATTCCTAGATGTCAGAATTAACAGAAGGTTTGGTTATATTCTGTCTTTACAAGGCTGTAGCATCTATACTACATGGGCAGGGTATTATTTACATGCATCAAAAGGAGATTTTTGTTATCTATCTATCTATCTATCTATCTATCTATCTATCTATCTATCTATAATTTATCCTCATTAGAAAATCTCCATAGATAGTCAGTTCTTTGTTTTTATAATGACATGTAGCAGGAGGACAAGGAGGACCATTGTTGAAGAAATTTATGTAAATCCCAGTGGACACACTGGCCAGGGAACCAGGTGGTATAACTTCAGATTTTCACTACTCCCTCTTCTCCTGAGGATCCAATGGCCCAATCTAACCACCAGCTCTCATAGAGACTACTTGCTGTGACCTCTCCTAACTTTCTGCCTCTATTCTCAACAGACTTACCAGATGGTGGTAGACTACTCTCTTTCCTCCCTCTTGTGAAATGTGAAATTTGTCAGCCTATCTATCTGTCTGTCAGCTATCAATATCTAGAAACACATTTTACCTGCAACCCACAGTGGCCACACCCATCAGTATCACATGAGAATTTCCTATCAAACAACACATAGCCAGTAAACTCTCAGAATAACCAGAGAGGACAACAAAAAGTGAAAATCAAAGCATCCACTCAACAAAGACAAGACCAGATTTCAGTACCTAGAATTCCAAACATTCTAAACCCAGAAGGCTGGAAGATAATGTAAAAACATAATAACAGTCAGGAAAATATGTCCACATTATAGCCTCAAAACACTAATAGAGCAGGCCTTGAGAATTGCTACATAGCTGAAACACAACACAAGGACTTTAAAATAACCTTTATAAATATAATAGTTTCTTAAATAAGAAATGAATAAATCCATTAAATAAATCTATGCTAACAAAAACAAGCAGTGGAAGGAAATGAATAGAGGAGATCAAGACATGAAAGTGAATGTAGAATCAATAAGGAAAACTCAAATTGAGACAAAAATAGAAATGAAAAAAATGTCACTGACAGAATACAAGAAATGGAAGACAGAACATTAGGCATTGAAGACATGATAGAAGAAATGTATACCTTTGTCATAGAAAATGTTAAACCTAAAATAATTCCAGGAATAAAATATGCAGGACAAAATGGTAACAAACAGATTAGGAAAAGATCTTTATCAATCCTACATCCAATAGAAAGCTAATATCCAATATATACAAAGAACTCAAGAAGTTAGACCCCAGTGAGTCAAATAACCCTATTAAAAATGGGATACAGAGCTAAACATTTTCAAC
>JADRCD010105420.1:0-15463 GCA_019843815.1 Montemys delectorum | reverse complement strand
AAAAAAAAAAAGAATGAGTCCTAGTATGAACTACGGCTTTAGATGATTATGATCCATGCACAGCATGCTCCCCTACTGCAGTTAATGTACCATCTGGTGGAGATGATAATATGTGTGGAGATGTGGGTGCCATGTCTGTGTCTTCAGTTGTACTGTAAGCCTGAAACTCATTTAAAAAACATATTTTAGGCTTAATTTTTAAAA
Organism: Montemys delectorum; assembly: GCA_019843815.1. Lineage (NCBI taxonomy): Eukaryota > Metazoa > Chordata > Mammalia > Rodentia > Muridae > Montemys > Montemys delectorum. The sequence goes on along the minus strand of JADRCD010105420.1, from coordinate 15,259 downwards.
TATAGGGAGGATGACAAAACGTGGACTGTTTTATGCTTTCTCATGTGAGAAGGTAGAACAAAACCTTGGACTTGACCATTGGCACCACTGGAAGACAGAGCAAGAGAGATTGAGAGTGGGGATGGGATCCTCTGGCACAGACATGATCACTTCTCATCAGTGTGCTAGAAGTATGTTCAAAGGTCAAGGTCTTCTTATTCCAAGATTGGCACTTTGTACCATGTTCCATTGATCTGTAATTATAGTTTCTTCCTAAATCAAGGAGGAAACAATCCAATGCTTATAGAATCTAGGACTATAAAAGCCAAGGAGACATGTGTGTGTGTGTGTGTGTGTGTGTGTGTGTGTGTATTTGTGTTTTTTGTGCTTGTATGTATGTGTTTACGTCTGTGAGTTTGTGCATATGCATGCATGTGTGTGTATGTTAGTGTATATGCATGTGAGAATATTGCATGTGCATGTATATTTCTATGTTTTTTCATGTTTGTTGTTTTGCATATGTGTTTATGAGTATATGTGGGTAGTGGTTAATGGATATGTATGCATGTGTAGGGGGGATGGTGGGTGGTTGTGTGGGGGTGTGCAGGCAAAATGTGTCTTTCTCACAAAGAAATGCCTTCTTGATGATGAACAGAGATGTTGAGAAAGCTCCAGACCAATATGTCGTAAAAGAACACAGATGGATCAGTCACATGAGACCTCTTAATCATTAGGTACACCTTTAGAGAATGTATATGAAGGAATTCATTCAGCACTCACAGCGCTACATGGTACAAGTTAGAGCCATTTTCACTTAATGTGTTAGGGATTAAAGGCACAACATTCTGTGAAATGCCATATAGGTCAGAGCAGATCCAGATGTGAGCATGTGGACATGGGGTACACAACTCTGAACTGGATGGTGCAGTCTCTCCTGAGCCAGAGCTTTCATCTTCCGACATAACACATAAGTTCTAGCATTTTATATCTTCAACCACTTGCTCTGCTGTTCCTTGAGACATTTCCAGATAACCCAAATCCATCTGCCAATTCTATTCAACTCACAGATTCCTGTGCCTCAAGGAGGGGTGGTGGAGAAAGACAGGGGGGAAGGGGGAAAGGGGAAGAGAAAAACTAGTAATAAAAATAGGGAGGGGGAAGGAGAGGGAAGGAAAACAGTTTTTATAAAGTACCATATAACTCACTGCTCTGGAGGGAATTATGTTCCCCCAAGTGCATATGTTGAAATTCTACCCCCACCCCCAGCATGATGATGTCTAGAGATGAAGGCAATTAGGCCTAGATACAAGCAAAAGAATAGGGCTTGGCAGGGTGTGCTAACACTTCGGAAGAGATGCTGGAGACTTGATCTTCTTCCCCTCCTAGGTGAGGCTGAGCTGGCCAGCTGCCAATAACCCAGAATAAGACCCCCTCACCAGAGCCTTGCTGTGCTAGGACCCTGGTCTCAGAGTTCCAAACCCCAGAAAAGCGACAAAGCATCCTGAGATTTCACACTACACAGTTGTCAGTGTTCTATTGTGGCATCACGAGCTGCTTCCCACCATAATCCTTTCCATTTCTCTGTTGCTTAGAGAAATTGGTTTTTGAGTCAAATTCTCCCATAAGTGCCAAACAAACATGTTGCCAGCCAGAACAAATATCTTCAGATTTAAGCTCCAAGAGACATTTTGATCTTCCCATGACTGACAAATATATCCCATTACATAACTCTGTTTAAGATTGTTGGTTTGATATTTTTAAAGTATTTTCCATATTTAGCTACATCAGATACCTGGAAATTCAGGATAACTTGTTTGGTTTTTGTCCTGCTGGGCTCACTTTCAGAATCAAACACTGCCATAAAGTAACTTCTATTTTTGTCTTTGGGAATCACAGTTCACCAATTTTCCACCTAATGATGGCAAAGCATCATGAGAGGACAGCCCATGAAACTCTGCTCATCCTGGCACATCTGACCTTTAAGAATGTCCATACACTGATATTAGCTGTCTGTGAGGAGAAAGAGACACCTGGGGTGAAGAGTGATTAACTCCAGCCTTGGTCTCTGGCTATACAACAACCTCTCTGAACCTATCTGTGCCTAAGCTCCACTACAGATGATGGTAACGACCAACAAGACCAAGGTCTCAAAAATAATAATAATAAAAGACAAGTTCATTATATGTAAGCCAGATGAGCTATCACAGAATACCCTGGACACATGAAAGTAACAGCAAGCTTTTGTCTTTGGTACAGAGGGAAAGGAAATGCAAGAGCTGTTGAGGGTCTGCCAGATTCCACAAGCAGTGAAGTTTCTGCATGTGTGATGTGGCTTGAGTCTTCAGAAGTCATTCTCATCCAGGAGGGAGGAAGTGACAGGATGCTGGGTTGTGTGGGTGCTATTCAAGGCCTCTTGGTGAAAGACTAGGCTCAATGTATAAAGGGGGCCATGTTCTTTGATCGTCACATTGTGCTCAGCATAGGCAGAGCACTTTCATATATTGATTCATCTTCTATTTGGTACAGCATGAAAGTACTATGGACATTTTTAGTTTACAGGGGTCCAAAAGGCGAATCAGATGGAAAGAGACAATGGAGGCTATGAAACTAGAGCACCTACCTTTTTCTAACCCTCTGTGAACCACCTTAGTTCCACTGTTCTAATGTTCACCTGCCCTAGTTTATTAAACATCCATTCCTCTGTAGGCATGTAATCAAATTATTCATTCATCTTTTTTGTTAAGTAACCAGAATAAAATGCACAAAGTTTAGCCTTTTAAAAAATAAATGATATAGGCCTAGAGAAATGGCTGAGTAGATAGGAGGACTTGTTGCACTTGCAGAGAACACAGGTTTTGTCCCCAGTACCCATATTGGGCTCACAAGTGTTTTTGCTCCAGAGATCTGATACCTTCTTCTAGTCTCCTCTTGTTCTGTATATACACAGCATAAATACACACAAGGATATATATATAACATAAGAAAGATAAATGGATAAAACCTAAAAATAAATGATTTGGTGCCAAAAGTCTAACTCTGACTCACAATGGCATCAAATTAATAAGTGACCAAACACCTGGATTCAAAATTTATTCCTGTGGACCAAAGATGAAAGGTATAACCTGGGTTCAGGTTCTATCCACTCGCCCTTACCTACCATTTGCATGCTACAAGACCATCAGCTACGATTTCCCCCTGTACTCTCCCATGGGGGGTGGTGCTTTAGCTACAACAAGTATCTTAAACTTAAGTCAATCTTACTCCTAATTCCAAATTCTTATTCATCTAACTGAATCACAATAGAAAAAAACAAAAAGTGTTAAAGCTTACCCTCAAAAACCATTAGGTCCAGATTCCCATTTATTGCCAAGTAAATGAAAATAAGAGTAGAGAAGAAAGAGAAGAGTGTTTGAATGTAACTAAATTTTTTTCTGAAAAAACAATTCAAAGGTTTGATAGATTACATTATCAAAAAATCAGGAAATGGAAGAAAAAAAAAACTCTTGCACCTAAAGTAACAATAGCAAACATTTATGTAGAATTTTGTAATCAGTATGGCTCCCTGTATTCATTTCTGGTGTCCTCAGGACATCACCCATGAGTGGATTCTGTTTAACCTCTCAAGTCTACAAAGGAAGAGTGAAAGTAGGAGAAGAAAGAATAAGTGACCTGACCAAGGTCACACAACAGAGGAGTGAGGAGAGAGAACCCTGTTCCTACCCTCCACCACCTTGGCCTATACCCGTGTTCCTACACTCTACACTCTACACTCTGGTCTGTTCACTCAGGCCCTGCTTACTCTGCTTGCTTCCTGTTGTTATTTCTGATTTCATCCCCCAGGGATTACTGAATTTTAGGAGAGGGGGGATCCCATTGGTAGGGAGATACTAGGAGATAGGGAATAACAGAGGCTGGAAGACAGCAAGGTCTTAGTAATCTCAAAGGCTAGAGGATCTCAGGCAATAGGAGATGCTGAGAAATGGAGGGCTCCTAGGGCTGGGGAATTACAGAGCATGGAGGACTACAGTGGGAGCTCAAGGACTGGAAGCAGGAGAACTGTGTAGCTAGGGTTTCTCTGGTTCAGAGTTTCTGTTCAGGGTACTAAAAGATTTAGAAAGAGATAGTGGTGATGGTTGTTACAGTGATAACTGCTAATCTGTTCACTTTAGATGGCTAAATTGAGCTAAGTATAGGGACAAACGACTGTAATTCTAGAACTCAACAAACTAAGGAAGGAGGACTCCTGTGAACCACAAGGTAATCTGCCTCATACAGGATTAGGCCAGTTGAGGCTACATGATAAAACCCCATATCATAAATGTGCAAAAGTGGTTACTTTTTATCAATTTATCCTCCTTAAATAGGTAAATTAAATAGTGTAAGAATTTTATCTCAATATAGCTGTTTCAACATGAGAAGGCAGTAGACACTTCGTGTGTGTGTGTGTGTGTGTGTGTGTGTGTGTATTTTTAAAAGACTGTGGTGATCTCAGCCCACATTCCTGCCAAATTACCCCTTATTATCACTGTAAGAACACTAACAGAATTAATGAACACTGTAAAAACACTTTTAGTGTTTTTGAACCTGGACTTGCCCATCTAAGGGATAGGTTTGCCACTACAAAGGTTCTGTGAGCTAGCCTGCACGGTCTTGGACATCAACAATAATTCTCAAGCATCTTGAAGCTTCTCTTATCTTTGATTCAGGGGCCACTGCGGATAAATTACCAGGCTTCTCCTCTTGGTCGGCCTTGGAGATCTAAGGGAAGATACTATCCACTCAAGGTTAGGTGCTCCTCCAAAATGCCACCTTCTCTTTCATATAGCCAGTCACACTCTTCACAAGACAAGACTCTTCCTGCCTAACTCCCTTTCCAAGACTGCCATTGTGGAGCTTAACAATAGCATATACTGTGTGTGCTCATGTGAATGTGTATGTGTGTGTGTGTGGGGGTGATTTCTTTTAATGTCTTTGCCCTAAATATGAAAAAATTAAAGCTCTGAAGGAATAAAAGCTTCAGAATTTAAGGCTTTTGAAGCTTATTTAGAAATGTGAAAGTAAGAGAAGATCCTTGAATAAATAGTCTGATAATGAAGATGATTATCATTCCACCTCGGATAAATGAAATAAAAGAGGCAAAAAAAGAACTCTAAGATGCCAGGATGCCATCCATATACCATCATTTTCCAGAGGCTGAAATGATGCTAGAAATCTCTCTTTTAGATGTATGCTGTGATCTAATACAGAGATCTGATAGCGGCTAGTGAAGTTTAGAAGATAACCCTAAACATAATAGGGGGCTGGAAGGAGGGAGCAAAGGAGGGAGAGACAGAGGAGAGAGGGAGGGAGGGGTTAAAATAGGCAGAATTGAGAGATACATATTTTCAATGCTATTCTCAGACCTGGGGTAAAAAGCTAGATGCATAAAAGGGTATCAGAGTCCAGGGTGCCCCTTACTCCTCGGGCCTGTGGCCAAGGAGGCCTACTTTAATGTTAACAGTTTTGGGTAGAACAACCAAGCCCCTCTCAGAAGTGCCATTAAAACTCTCACTTGTCTTTCCATGCCTTGCTCTGCATTAGGGGCCCAGGCTAGAGTAATGTAGATGTTTGCACCATGGGCTCCCCTTCCTCTCAGGAGTGACAGTAGCTGAGAAGTGGCAGGCATGGCCATGCCTTCTATGAGAGTTGGCAAAAGAAATGTAGACAGAGGACACAAGCAGGCTGAAGGCACTTGGAAGGAAATATGCCAAGAAAAACCAGAAAGGCAGGGAACATCTAGAACAGGGCCTGCTTGATGAAAACTGGCAGGAAAGGTAGCTGAAGATAAATCATGTGAAGGAAGGAAACCCCCTGAGAAAGGATCATTATTTAAACAGCCATGGTATGAACTAGCCTCATTTGTGAGTGTGGGTTTGTTGGTTCAGAGGAACATCAGGAATGTGAACATGGGCAGGCCTTGAATGTCATGGGAAGACTCTACTCTGTAGACTACTGCAATGCGTATTTGACATGAATATGGGCTTATTTCTTCCTCTGTTTTTATAGTTGGTGAAAACTTTAGCATAGCATTCAATGACAAATACCCCATAAGTCCTTCTATAGCTTCCAACTCTTTATCTCTCATTTAAATTTATTTTTCCCTAAAATTTCAAGTCATTGTCATAAAGTATTTGATCAGACATATTAATTTTAGAAAGAAGTTGATTAAATTCTTGGAACTAATAAACATGAATGAGATTTGTGTATTTGTTGAGAGGAGCAATTTCTGGCTTTTTCACTGTTATATATTAGTAAAGGAACACATGAACTAATCTAGAATTCTTAATGTGTTCTGGGCTAAGGAATCACTGATGATTTTAAAATCATCAATCTGGAAGCAAGGCTGAGCCTGACCAGCAGGAAACCGTCAGTAGTGGGACAAGAGTGCGCATAGATAGGGAGAGATATCCACCTGCAGTGAGTTTGCACACAGATCAAAATCATGCAAGGAGCTGGAAAATTCCACTTGAAGACCAGTCTACTGAAGTTTGTAATTTTGAGGGTCACATTCAAGGAATAGAGGGTCAAGAGAGCAGGAAGTAGATCAAGTGTGAATATGGCCATAGGGCAAAAGGTAAAGATCTTGAGGTTGAACTCTTGCCCTCAATAATAACAAGGATTTTTGTGAAGATGAAATCCAAGTCATGAGGTATCAAAGGCTTCAGCAAACAAGGGAGGAGGTCAAGAGATTTGTCAACGATGACAACTAGATAGGGTCACAGGTGTGGTAAGCAGATGGCTGAGAGTTCTAAGAAGAAAGATTTTCCATGAGAAAAAAAAAAAATACTTGACATAGGCGCAGCTGACTTTGAAGAAGCTGAGCTGACTCCGGGCTCAGAGAGCATCAAATCTTAAGAGAAAAGCAACCCCTGCTGACAGCTGTGTCCACAAAGGAATTCAAGAGTCAGACGGGACATTCTGTGAAATATTTGATAAGGTTGTGGGTCTTTTAGTCAACAATGCAATAGGGGTTGAGGAAATGGCTCACTGGGTAGAGTGCTTGCTCTGAAAGTATGAGGATCTGAGTTCAGATTACCAGCGAATACATAAAAGCCAGGCAGAGTGACGACACGCATCTCTAACTCCAGTGCTGGTAGAAGGCAGAGACAAAAGAATCTTTGTAGCTTGCTAGTCAGGCAGTGTACCTAAACAGGTGAGTTCCAAGTTCAGGGAGAGACCTTGCCTCAAAAACTTGAGTCATAAGGGCGGGCGACATCAAGCATTGAACTACTACTTCTGCATTCACACGCACAGGCAAGCACGCCTATGAACACATATATACACATACCTAAACACACACATCAGACATGTCATTCATGGAAGACAGCATCATTCCCTAACACCTTCTCTCGAGCTATTTTATTCTCTCTGGCCCTCCTCCTGCTAAGGCGCCCTGAGCCTTGGAGGGGGTGATACAGATACACCTCTCTAAGTCTGAGCACTGGACAGTCACTCCTTTTCAGAACCCAGATCAGGTAGGAGCCACTTCAAAAAACTGACACCCATATGGGCACAGTGGCACGTGCCTTTGATCCCAGCACTGAGGAGACTGAGGCAGAGGCAGGTGGAACTCTGAGTTCAAAGCCAGCCTGGTCTACAAAGTGAGCTCCAGGACAGCCTGAGCTACATAGCTCCAAAAACCAAAACAAACAAACGAACAAGCAAAGAAGCAGTTTCTCTGATGAAGGCTGAGCCACATTCATCTTTGAAACATGCAGTATTGTGTCTTCCTTTCCTGCATCCTGCTCTAACCATCCTTCCCCCATTTCTACCCTCACACACGCATACAGACAAACTGCTACCTTGTAGACATACTCTCACTGGGTACTTTTGAGAATCAGTTTTCCCAGATGTGTACAGACCCCACAGAGAGGCTTTAATGTTCCCTTCTCTCTAGGAGACAGATACCACTGAGAACTCTGGACAGCAGGCTTTACTTTCTCTGTTTCTTACACTGTCCTAGGCTTGCTGTGTGCACCAGCTTGCTCATCTTCCATGGCAGTCCCCGTGCTGCTACTGACACCACCCCAGAAGGGAAAAACAAAGAGACACAGCCCAGGAACACACTAAGGTGGCACCACCAACATGAGCCAGGTGCACAGCCACTCTCATCAACTGAGCCATCTTCCCAGGGGTCCTCAATACCCAATTTTCCCTTCTGCTACTGCAAAACTCTAAACCCACCTAATGTCCCAACCTAGCCCATGCTATTACTACATGCTAGACTATGGAATCTTGATATCAGACTCAAACCAAAGCAATCATAAAGCAACTAAGTAAATATGTGTTAAAATAAAAGCAAGTCATGTAATCTTAGAACATTCTGGAATATTCGGTGTCATTTCTCAGGGCTTCTTCTGCCTGGGATGCCCCACTTACTTGTCTTTTATCTTGTCATCCTGCAGATCCTGCCTTATATGACACCCCCATGTCTATCTCCTAGCTTTTCACTGGGTCTCCCATACATATAAGACTGAGGTCCTATCTGATAGAAGAGGCACCATATCTCCCCAAGTTCTATGAAGTTAACATCTGTAAAGTCATGTCACACTGTCACTGCTAAGCACATGTGTACTATCCCACTGGCCTGCTCTTTGAATATGGAGCCATTTTACTTTTCTTTGTACATAATACCAGCACATATACAGGACCTAATATCAAATATGTGTTATATTATATTATGCAAAAAGAGGGACTTTGATAATTGGATGGATGAATAGTAACATAGTAATGGATAAAACCTGTGAATTGATATTGTATCTAATAAACATCAGTTTTGAAATGTCAATCAAGTAAGAATGGCCCCTATAATAACTATTCTACTGGCTGGTCCCTTAGTGAAAAAAATCTCACTTTAAAAAATTATATTTTTTTTCTAAAATTGAAAATGGCCCTCTAGAACATCACTCATTCCTTTCCACACCCAAGTGCCTTGCGTTTTACCATTAAAAACCATATTTATTCACTAAGCACTTTTTTCATATAACTGAATTCTGTTTTTTAAGATTTATTTTATTTATTATATGTGAGTACACTGTAGCTGTCTTCAGACACACCAGAAGAGGGCATCAAGTCTCATTAAGAGTGGTTGTAAGCCACCATGTGGTTGCTGGGATTTGAACTCATGACCTTCGGAAGAGCAGTCGGTGCTCTTACCCACTGAGCCATCTCTCTAGCTCTATAACTGAATTCTTTAGACTGAGGTTGCATCAAGTAAACTGCTCAGCTAGCTGAAAATTCCTCTAGGTATCCTTCATCATGCTAAGAAAACAGTTTGCAGTCTTTATCTGAGCTGTTTAAGTCACAGGATAAGGCCCAGGGAGATGGTTCAGCAGGTAAGAGCATTTATCCCTAAACTACACCCTGAGTTCAATCCCTGGGACTCATATGGTGGAAGGAAAGAACCAATAAAACAACTACCCCAAGTTATCCGCTGAGGTACACACACACACACACACACACACACACACGCACACACACACACACACACACCATGGAATGTGCATACAAACACACAAGTAAATAAATGTAAACAGAATAAAAATAGCCAGATAAAACCTGAATATGGTGTATGTCCTAGCTATAGAAGTCTTCAGAGTATGTATCAATAAGGAAATATTTAGCCATAATAGATCCCCCCTAATGTTGCCTGAGGGAATCAATCTGTGGCATTGAAAATATCCATAATTTATTAAACACCTGATATAAGGCAACAAATATGAGTCCACTAGCTATAAGCCACAGAATGCTGCAAGACATTTTTCATTCTACAGAAAGGGAAACAAATGAGGCTTGGAGAGCTAAGATCAGATCATTCACAAAGAGCAGGTACAGGACTGAAATCCTTCTTCTGTTTTATTCTGAGGTTTCACCTTTTAAATAGATAATATGCTACTCAAAGCAGATACAGTCTACTCACAAACCAACAGTGTGCCTGCCTAAGAAAGAGTTGAGACACCTTTTATCTAAGTCAAATTCTGTCATTTCTCAAGGATCCAAGGTTTGGCTTCTCTCTAAAATCCCACTGATACAAAGGATCCCCCACTAAAAACATTCATAAATGTGTTTAAGGTGAAGGTAAAAATGGATGCACTTCCTTTCAAAGTAAACAGGTCAAGAAAGACAAAGTTTGAAGTTGGTCTCTCAGTACTGTAGCTGTTCCTACTGCTCTTTCTTGTGCTTCTAAATCCTCTTCATAAACCCAAGGTCACAACTGAAAAGTAACAGAACTAAGCCCAAATCTCTCTGACCTCAGGTTGACTGCTATGTAACAGAAATATGTTGTTACCAGCAACGTGGAAGTTATCATCAACAGAGCCAAAATACCTCCATTGAGCCTGGGAAAAAGTCAACCTAGAACAAGCAAACATCTTTCCCATTATTGATGATTGCTGCCATGAGGATATTCTGCTTAGCCTCCTAGAGAGGGATGTTAACCACAATTTTGTGACTAACATCACCAGCCACAAACACTGTCATTAAATACAGGGAAGATGAACTGGCCTTTATAAACCCGGCTGAGGACAGTGGTTCTGAGCCATTTAACACCCATTCTTCAGCGAACACTTTTCTTTTTTGTGAGCTCTTTTCATTGTTTGTGTCACCCTATATCCTGAACTACAGGAAGTATCCAACTGGAAGCTGATGTCAGGATCCATAGAGAGATAGTTGGCTTTTAGACACAAGATGGTCTACTGAAAGCCCCACCTCCTCTACCACACATCCAGTGGTGAAAAAGAAAACACTGACGATCTGCCTGCCTGCTGTGGCAGCCCCATTCAAAACCAGACACAAATGTGACACTGTGACAACAATCCAGTGCCATCTTCTCTGTCTTCTCTGATATTTGATCACACTGGGAACTCCAAGACTGTGCTATTTACCAGAATAGCCTGTTTCTAGTTGTGATGTGATTTGGCCCTTAGTACATGCCTTTAATCCCTCTGGCTGGAATACAGACACATCCTTAGTACACACCTCTAATCTCAAACAATGGTGGTAAAATTAGTTTGTAGAAGGAAGTACTCATGTTTGAAAGTGATGACTAATTGAGTGACAGACAGAGATGAATTAGAGAAAGACTTAACAGAATAAGATAGGCCCAACTCTCATGAGAAGGGAGAAGAAAGAGAAGCTTCTTAAGGTGCGGAGATGGAAAGAGAGAGAGAGAGAGAGAGAGAGAGAGAGAGAGAGAGAGAGAGAGAGTGAGAGTGAGTTTTACTGGGAGAGTTTTACAGAGATAGATTGAAGAAAGAACAAGCTAGACACAGGTAATGCTAGACAAGCCAGAAAATGAGAAGGAGCCAGAAGAATAGAACATATTACTTGAGTTAATTTGAGGCCAGGCACGGCAATTCAGTCAGAGGACACAAAAGAAGCCATTTTGAATCAGTCAGCTTGGAGAGGACTTTGAGCCAGAACAGCTGAATTGAGCCAATCAGCCAGATATTAGAAAAACTAGTAAGGGTGAGTGTATTCAACATTAAGTCATAGAGACTGAAAATATTCTAGGCCTCGTTAAGCTTGTACAGAGGCTAGAAGCTTCCAGGACTCTGCCTAGGATAGCAGACTAAGGCAGTAAACCCCAGAGACAACAATTACTACAGGAGACTAAAAGTTACTTTAACTTTTCAAGAAGGTGGCCAACTACAGAAGGGACAAGATTTTGCATCTACTATGAGATAGAACTCCCTGTTTGAAGTTTCTCCAGCTACCTGCTCTACTGCAGCCCTGGAAAACCAACACAGTCCAAAAACAGACTAGAAGGCCCTGCTTCCACACCACCACCTCAGAGATTCACCTGTCACTGCCTCCCAAATACTAGGATTAAAGGTGTGTGCTACCATGCCCACCATGCCAGGCTTAAATAGGCTTTCTTAATTTTGTTCCTGACCCAGCTTTGTTTACCACACATATATAATTAGCAATATAGATATACACACTTACTATAGGTTGTTTTCATTGTCATTACACACACACACACACACACACTTACTATAGGTTGTTTTTATTGTTATAACACATTTCTATCTGTAAGAAGCCACTGAATAGGGGATGAAACACTTGAAAGGAGAAAATCGAGTCCACACCTACTTACTTCTACCTTACTTCTATCCAACTTATAAATGCATTTAATGCTCTTCCAACTTTATAGGAATTTGAAGAGATTGGCACTTGGTTATTTTTAGAGATACATTTAATTCACCTTGACAATGAGAAGAAAAACTGAGCCACACTAATGTAATTAAGCTGATTTTCATTTGGCTACTGCATACTTCATTCCTGTCATCCATTATCCTTAACTTCGCTATTGGCCCAGGATGAACAGGGCAGTATTAAATCTGCAAATGAATAATCCTTGCCTTCTCACTGCTTTATTCTGAACAATTAAGCTAAATCAGCAAGCATCCCCAGCATTCCCATCTACTTCCCATCCCTCAACCATGGAGGGGTGGGAGTGGAAGGCTTACTTCTTCTTTTTTCATCTCTAATACTCTTACACTGGCCATGTCCTATCCCTGTGCTGTGATATTGACTAGCTTCTTTTTAAATTCACATAGATGTTATCTTCAAATGATAAATTGTAGCAGACTACTCATATAATTGATCTCGAATTCCCTGTGCCCCCAACAACCTTTAGCTGTGGCATTTTGAAGGACTCAGTACCTTTTTGAAAAATCACAGGCTGATGAAATTCTGATGGGGGGATGTCTCACTCTACCTTAAAAAAATGTCTCAAATCTCCCAAGAAGTGTGAACATTGACCTCTATCACCATTCCGAAGATACACTTTAAAAAAATTAGACATGAGATATGAATAGCAGTCGGGTAAGAAACTCATGTTCTTGCTTTACAGCTAGAAAAAAAAATTGTATTTACTTGACCTCCACATGCAGCATGAGCTGTGGGGAAAATGACTAGTGCTATCGGTACAAATCTGTAGAATTTGTCTGACTTATTGCAGCTTACCTGGGAAGATACCAGATGTGGCTGGAGAAAGGACTTTTGGGTCAAATTCAGATTTAAGCCTTGATTTACTTGCTAGAACATATTGGTTTAAGCAAATACTTGCTCTAAGCCTCAGTTTCCTTATGTGTTACCATACTAGGTAATTGTCAAATTAATTAGAAAAAATATATAGCATTACACAGATCGTGAGAGATACTATTTTACCATTATATTGGCTCTATCTAGATTGTTATTTTCCTCAGACTATTGTTATGTGTCTATCGAAAGTACAGATTCTGGGTCACCTCCCTCTGGGTATGGCCATGATCATTGGGAAACTTCCAACATCAAGCATATAGGATCTATAACAGTATGCTTTGTTGGAGCTACAAAATATTCAGTGATGCATAGAAATGGGAAGGAGAAAAAGAGGGAAAGAGAAAGAGAGAGAGAGGACTTATGGAGGCAAGCAGTCAGAGCAGAAGTCCATTGCAAATTTGAAAGCAGAGGTCACAGGTCAAATTGTAAAACTTGCATCTATAGCAGAGGTTGGCACACTTTGTAAAAGATCAGAGGATGGACTAGCAGACAGCTCAGCTAGAAAGCATCTGCCTGTTCAGCATGAAGACTTAGGTTGGATCCCAAGAATCCACATTAAAAAAGAAAAGAGCCAGACGTAATGGCACATTAGTTGCAGAGCTGGAGAAGTAGTGACAGGTAGGTTCCAGGGATCAGGTGGCCAGACATCCCAGCCTGCTTGGTAATTTTCAGACCAGTGAGAGACCCTCACTTAAAACAAAAATGTGGAAGGCACCCTGAGGTTATCCTTTGGTCTCCACATGCTCATGTTTATATGTGGACCTGCATACAAATGTGCGCGCGCGCACGAGCACACACACACACACACACACACACACACACACACACACATACATGCATATAGGCATGTATGCATCATGCACCCACTCAAAAATGAACCAGATAATTCTTAGCTTTTGTGAAACATTTTTCTATTGCAGTTATAGAACCCAAAGACTATAGCATGGAAATGGGCACAAACAATACACGAATGTGTAGAGTTGTGTTCTAATAAAACTTTATTTACAAACCAGATGTAGCAAAACCATCATACTTTGCTGACCCTTGCTGTTATGGGAGGCAATATATCCAGAAAAGGCATCTGATAGTATCCTTTTCCCTGCTGTGTTCAAGCTGACTGTGGTATTTAAAGTGCCTTCACGTCCAAACAATTTCACAGAACATCAAGTTTGAAACATTCATAAATAATATTAGGGCAAGACAGAGATGTTCTTGGACTTCAAAAAATTATTTTCTATCCACACAGTGATAACATTTGTCAGTATGATAATGAAAAAATATAGACTAAATAGATCTTTCCATGAATTTCAGCAATCTGCTATAATTTATAACACAAGTACCAAGTAAACTACTCTCATTCTTATTTTCTTCCATATCACACAGGCACTAAATCCCTCAGGCATCTCCCAGCCTAACTAAAGCAAAAGGGTATTTTTGTCCAGAATATAAACTTAATTTTCTCTTTCTACTTTGTTCCTTACTGGAAGTTTAATAAAAATGTTAATTCTAATTGTTTTGCTCTTGGCTATGATATTTATAAAAGAGTATTTTCATCCTATTACCCTCAAAAACAAAGTCAACTTTAGTCTTTAGTTATAAACAAGTGCAGGGCTAGAGACGGCTCACTTGGCAAAATGCTTGTTGCATAATCACAAAATCAGGAGTTTGGATCCCCAGAACCTGAGTAAAGGTCAGGTGGATGCAGCAGTATGCCTGTGAGTCCAGTATTCGTAAGACTGTAAGACGGGGTCCCCCGAGTAAACTATCTAACCTACCCAATCTGTATTCCCTGGGTCACATGAAAGCCCTAACTTACTTAGCACTGAAGGTAGAGGGTGGATGTCAACTTGTGCCTCTACCCACATACATAATAAAGGGCACATGCACAGACACATGCACAAATAAATCAAAAACTCCAGCCTTGGCTATGGAGTGAAATCCTGAACATGATGTCATTATTGTTACCATCACCATCACCATCACCACCACCACCACCACCACCACCACCACCACCACCATCACCACCACCACCACCACCACCACCACCATCACCATCACCACCACCACCACCACCACCATCACCATCACCACCACCACCACCACCACCACCATCACCATTACCACCACCATCACCATCACTATCACCACCACCACCACCACCATCACCACCACCACCACCACCACCACCACCACC